>CM061044.1:15493350-15669940 GCA_030762985.1 Adelphocoris suturalis
AAGAAAATTTGATTGCTCCGCAATATAAATTTCACTCGCATCTTTTGTTTTCTGCGGTTCCTTGCAACACGTACATAACCTCTACAATTTTCAACGTATTGGTGGATTTCTAAGTAGACCTTAGTAGGTCAATTTCAAGTTGATAGATCACAATACCGACTGCTTACACAAACCTGATATCACTGCCTAACACACATCTTGTACAATTTGCATACGACGTGATGACGTTTTCAGTGATTATGCAAGACAGGACTTAGATAGTACCACTATAATTTTCATCTTCGTTAACAAACGATAGTCAACAAGCAAGCGCAAAGCTGAAATTCTCGAAACCATTCCACCATTTGCAATTCTTGATTCTTTCTATGAGTTTAATTCCTGTTATGTATTTAGACCCACCGAAAGAGATCGTATATTTCACAAGTAGGTTACATAATACCTCACAAGTCGATATTCGCCACTGTACATCGCCCAAAACTTGAAATCTTTGAAGAAAACATATTTTCACCGATTTTCTAAGGATTTTAATGACGAATTTAGAGATTATGCGGGAAATGCTTAACTTGACGTTTTCATGAAAAAATATAAGTGTAAAATATATATAAATTAATATTTTCATTCATTTGAACTTCTCTATTTTAGTTTTCGTTACCCTCATTTCTATTACGATGGTTTTGGTATTAATTTGCTCATAGGTGTTCTTCTGGCAACAGGATCCGATAGGCCAGAACTAAAATTTAACGTTGGTTTCGACATTGGCTTATGCTATACAATCTATAGAACAATTCAAACATGGCTAATTTTAATGCTTTTCTGAAGCAGTGATAAGAAATTTACAGTAGTTTACTGACAGAGACGTTTGGATTTCACAAGTAGTGCAAAATTGAGATGCCTGCGGATTTCTCAGTTGTCTTTATTACCTTAGGTGAATTTCCTCATTGACATTCATTACCTATCCTAGGAATAGCATAGAGCTGGAGATAATTTTTGTTACGGTTCATTTCATCGAGCACCTGCGATAAAAAACGTAATAAAATAAAATATTATTAACAACATGAAACAACTTCCTAGTAGTTAACGTAGACCGTAGTGTTATTTATGTCCGTATCTGAGTTTTCATAGAATTTTCGGTTTTGCAACCAACACCAGCCAAGGTTTCCAGGAAGAACGGGCCTGAACTTTTAGTGCCAACCTTTTCTCTTCTGTTCCAGCATCATAACGAGCAGGCGAGGACGCAATAAAAATTTAACGCTCAGCTTTTCTCTTGTCATGAGCTGAATGAGCGATCAGAGATAATACGGAGATAGGAAGGTAGATGGAAACTAGATGTAAACTCTAAATAACATTGGCGTACTGCCATGTACAGCATCTTCGTTTTTGTAGTCCTGAGTTACGGAGAAGGGACGGAAAGTAATCGTATGGCTGGATCAGAGCGAATTCGGGAATTGACGGAAATGAAGAGGCAAAGGAGCTAGCAGCCACAGACGGTACAAGCCCATAGTTTTACAATAAAGTTCCTAGCACACACATTAAGTCATCAAGACGTTGAGTAGAAGTGCTTAATTGCCAAATGAGATAGCAAAAGAAAAATACAGTGGAAAGGGAACATACACACTTTTGTTTCCCAAGTAGTAGCTCATAGATGGGAAAAATAAAGCTTAGGTACTTGCAGATGTTCCATCTACTGAACACGGAGGGTTAGTCGCAACCTTCAAGAGATATACAAACCTGCGAGCAGTTAACATCCTACTGCCTTGAATTCGAGCACCAGCGGGTACGAACCCTTGGAGTAGAGCATGTTTAAACACCTTGTATTGAGTGTTTTTAAAGGATGGCACGATTTTGCATGAGAGGTGCGTGACTAAAGGAGATCAGACGATTCAAGCGGGACGAGATATGGTTTCATTTATATACCTGAAGGAATTCATGTCCGTGTTCATTTGGATCGTGGGTCTGCTCTTTTTGGCACAGACGTCACCCATGAATGTAGTGGTACACACTATACCTATATTTGCATGGAATCCAACAATTTCGTCGGTCTATTTCTTTCAAGAAGCACTGATGAATGTCCAAAAAAATTGTTTGAATCCCTCATTCGTTTCATGCTTAGAAGCCGAACAACTGGCTTGCTAATGACCCCTTCTGGTTAAGATGCGGCTTAAATCTTAATAAAAAAATAATAAATAAATAAATTTAAAAAAATTAAAATAAATGAATAAATAAAAATAAAAATTGGCCCCAAACTTTTATTATTATTCAGGATATTATTGCCAAAACAACCTTATAACCTTGGTAGGGGACTTTTATTTATATGCAATAGTACAGTGTACACGATTTTCTAGTATCTACAGAATTTTGTAAGTTTATTATTACCTAATATATATATATATATATATATATATATATATATATATATTATATATATATATGTGTGTGTGTGTGTGTGTGTGTGTGTGTGTGTGTTTGTGTGTGTGTATTAGGTATCAGGGTCACACTATGATTATATTATACTGAATTAAGAATTGTAAAATAATATCTACGAATGTGTTTAGAAGTAATAATCCAGAATTATATATGATTATTTATTTTTTCGGTCCAGGAAGTGATTGTGACTTATTTTGAAATTGTAATGTTATATTTATACACACACACCACAAAATGCCCCGCACGACCCCGGGTCATAGGGCTGTGGTCAAATTACTGTATATTTTTTGACAAATGAAACATTTTCGTAATTCGTGTGTGTGTGTGTGTGTGAGAGAGAGAAATGAATGCGCCGCAATCGTCTAAGAAGAATCGCTATCCCTAAGTTGTTTATTCTCAATGAATTTCGACTGTTTGTCGTGTTTATCGAAAATATAAGTGTTACTTATAGAGCATCCTATAATTTCTTATCATTAGAGAGATTACTTACATCTCTCTAAGATTTAAACATCGAAATTCAGATTCCCCTCAAAATCTGGTCGTTTCAAGTTTTCAAAATCCGTAGGTAATACTCCAAAAATCAAATATAGAAAAAAAAAATCCGTCCGTCTACCGGGCAAAGCTTTTTTAGCAGACCTAATTTTACAAAAATTATATATTAAAACAAAAGTCGTATGCATGATTCAAAAGTTGATTCTGCAATCCTCAAGATAATTGACGCAATATGAATAATAAATGTCACAATCGCGAAATTAATACAAAAGATAAAGTGATTGACTAAGCAGGAAGTTGGGACAAGAGAAAGTTTTTTTTGTCGGCAAGATAAATTGCTGATAAAACTTGAGGAAACTCCAACGAACATAAGGGTGAAGATTATGTTATCTACAAGAAGATAAGAAGAAAAAACTTTCTTTGAAAATCGTGATATTGTTTGACGCCGGTTTTCGAAATCTATTATACTCGTACTTTCTGAACTATTTTCCAGGACAATGGTAATTTGAATTTGTTTTTTTCCTCTATGACTATTCGAGGTTAAAAATATTAGATTCATATCATAACAAGAGTGATGGAATAATCACCATCACAACTAAGTAAAGGGGTAAACAATTCAAATTCAGAGAAAATTCACTGAAAAAAAGTTGGTATACATCATACATGTAACAAATTGAGCGTTAACATTCGTCAACTAATTTATGCTTTCTTCAATGATTTCCGTGCAGAATTTGATGGAGTGCGGCATGACTATCTGTATCACAAGCTGGATAGTGTCATACAGACTCACTCACAGACTCAGACCCCGGCTTACTAGGGTTATCAAGGCTATATGATGGTGGCTATACCTCGGTTAGGGGATGAGCCTCGCAGCACTTTGATGTGCAGACTGGAGTACGCCAGGTTGTCCTCTCAGTCCTATGCTGTTCGCCCGGTTCATAAATGATTCTGTGGTGGTTTACCATGCGGGGTCAGGGTGGGAAGCCAGAACATCGGTGCTCTGTGTATGCTGAAGAAAACGGTTTTGATTCTTGCGTAAAGGGTCAATGACATGCAGAGCATGAACAGCCTGGAAAGGTACACTGAAAGATAGGGTTGGAAGTGAACCTGCAAAGAACAACATTTTGGTATTCCGTAAGGGTGGCCGCATTGCACAAGAGGAGCGTTGGACATTCCAGAGAGAGCCTGTTGAGTTTGTAGGGTCACTTGAGTATTTAGGAATCACATTAAACCCCTCGGCTGTCCTTTACCTCCCACTTAAAAGATGGAGCAGTGACAGCAAAGTTGGGGATGAACGGCATGCATAGATCGGTCTTGCCACAGCGAAGTATGCCAATTAACGCAAAAGGATCGATTTTCAGGGCCGTTGCGAAGTCAATCCTATTCTATGGAGCACAAATTTGGATGGGGTTCAGTTTAAGATGGTGGAACAGGTACACCTGTCTTCATAAAACTAATATTTCGTCTACCAAAAAACACCGCGAATTACTTTATACATCTGGAGATGGGCTCGAGATCTTATAATTACACACCTTGGCATTGCATTGCTCCAATAAAATGAGAGCTCTTACGCTACCAGTGCCCACTCCTGCGCCTACTGGCCGAGGAGACTTTACAAGCTTGATGCTCTTGGCACGCGACCTTGTGGCAGACCTTTTTGACCACAAATTCTTATTAGAAGATCCAACAAATCTTGATTCAACTAAAATTTTAGGAACCAACATACGAACTAAAAGACTCGCGACGAAGTTGTGGGAAACCCATTTTAGAACGGAGTTAGTGAAAACGTTGTCTATTTCCACGAAAAATAAAGATTACAATGTTAAATCGATTTCGACGGTTAGGCCATCATCAGTAACAAACAATAACAAGTTAATAACAACAGACAATAACACAAACAACGGAACACAGACGGAAGAGTGGTGGAATCGAAATCGATTTAACATTGTAGGTAACTCTTTATTTTCGGTGGAAATATACAACGTTTTTCACTAACTTCCGTTTTGAAATCAACATAAATAGTTCAGTGGTCAGCATTAGATAAAAGATGCAGTATGAATATATATTATTTGAATAATTAATAACAGATGAATATATATTATTTGAATAATTAACCCTTCAAGGTCACTCTGGGGTCAAAATTGACCCCACCGAATATCTTTCGTATGATTTTTGGGCTTTAAAATTTTTTTAGCCAAAAGGGATATTTTGTAAATTTGCTTGGTAGCATTGGCTAGGCGAGGAAGTGATAACATCTGGCAGTATACGTTGTGACCTCAGAGCCAGAGGGTGTGAATCTCTTGTGGGACACTTTTGACCCCAGTGTGTTCGTGTCTGTTCTGTTGCAGCCATTACGTGTTATTTTGGATTTTCTGTTGGGGAGTCCATAATTCACCTCCAGGTATGTGTATTTTCTTTCACTCATAGGAAGTCAATTAAATTCTTTATCTCACTGATAATATTTCTCATAGAAAATAACGTCTTTTATAATCTGGTAGTCATTCTAGTGGTATTTTCTTTGATGTCTCGTCATCTCTAGGTTTATTTTCAAAAGTGAATAGGTTCTCAATTGTGTCACATGTGTAGAAGATCATATAGGTAGGTTTCATTTGTTCTAACACGATGCCATTCATGTACCCTGAAGAGCCAGTGGGGTATCTCAGGGCCCAGGATCAGGGGTCCTCGAGATCTGCTGAACAAGTTGTGCGTGGGCGATGCTACATTTGCCCAAGATCTAACGATAAAAAGACGAGTCGGTCGTGCACAGGGTGCAGATGTCTCGTGTGTGAAGTGCACAGTCACACCGAAACGACCTGTGAAAAATACAATTACTTATAACAAATAATGATACTACCTACCTAATAATTCCGTCGTGTTTTTAAAACAACTTTTTAAAAAATACATTCATATTTCGTTTTTATGTGTGCCTATTGCTTAAATATAATCCTGCAATTACCTTTAATTATTTTGTCATAAAAATTAATAAAATGAGATGATAAAAAATTGAATGCGGAATAAAAACAGTGCATCAGTTTGGGTTAGAAAAAAGGAAGAGATGTGAAAAATGTAGTAAGTTTAAGGTATCGTGAAAACTTTACTATTTAACTTACAAAGTTACAGTTTTTTCTGACTATTCGACAGATAGTCAGCTTTGACAATTCGCTTTTAATTATTGTGTATCTTCAGAACTGAATTTTTTTAATATTCATATGCCCAAAATTTCGATTTTTGAACATTTTACTAAGAATGGTTTCAAGAAACCACGAATAAAATATTCAATTCTATTTCCTGTTTCTTTGCGTAGGTAGGTTAATTTTTGATTTTTTAAAATAGTCAGTTATTGTGAAACTATTTATTGAGTATAATATATCAATTAAAATACATTTGGGGTCAATTTTGACCCCCAGAGTGTCTACCGTGTCACAAAAATAAGGTGGTGTGACCTAGGAGGGTTAATAAATGTGTATTAATTTGTGGTGTATTTCTAGCAATTTATGTCGACAGCCACGTGGCGGGTTGAGATATTTCCAAGTTGTTTGGTAGGAGGATATAAATTCAATCCGTCAAGCTACACGGAATACAATTTGTACCTACTTCGGCGTTATTCAGCCCCTTTTGAAGATAGGAAAGGACGAATACCATGTACCTTCTGGGACTACAAGTCAACAGGTGGAAGGTGACTCTGAGTTACGAACGAGGCCTGATCTACCGGCAGTCTTTCGAACTACTACGACGAAGCCGTTCAGCGGTCAGTGCTGTAGCCAAGCGGTGAACTCGCGAAACCGACGGAGCATGCGGTCGGAATCTCAAGCTGTTTAGACGGGAGCAGCGGATGGGAGATTCCCAATTCCCACGGCAGTTGCCGACAAAGCCCTCTTGCAATCGTGTACGTACTGGAGGCGAATTTAGGAGGTGGGCGGCGCTGTCATCGGAAAAAATTCCTTCCATCACAGAAACTTTATTGAAAAGGATTGAGAGAGGGTGGAAAAGATTGATCAAATTGGAAGAATTATGAAAAACAATATAATAGAAATATATACCTATATAAAAAAAGGAAATATCAGAAATAGGTCAATCGGATTTTATCCCAATGGTCCTATATCTATCCCAAAATAGTAGCAAAAATTTAATGGCCTAAATCTGTAGGAAAATTGATGTCCTAGTATGTGGACCCGATGATTAGGATCATTCCCACGAATCAGCTGATATCATTAGGCACTATTAAAAATTCCTTATTTGTTTCAAATTTTGGATTTTTTATTCTATTTATCGCACCAAGTAGTTCGACTTATTAGCAACATTTCTTTGACAGTAGTTAAGTCACTCGAACGAGACTGATACATAACTCATATGTTAAACTACATAACTACATTATACTATTTTTACACAAACTACCTAATTCAATACATTATAGTAGGTACCTACCTACATTGGAACTAAACCAGCAGGTGAATCAATTACGTGTATTTTTTTAAAGATTGGGCATTCAAAAAATAGGTATTATGAGGACTGCAACGTTGACTTATTATTTCTTAAGAAACCTAGCAATTCATTCAGCAAAGCTAAAACACGAGATGTGAACCTTTAAACTACTTTCGCGAACTTAAAAACAATATGTTGTAAGGATGCTATTGGGATTTCTTAGGATGTATAACTCGAAAAATTCCACCGCCCCCTCCCCTAATTATAACAATTTTTATTCAATTATTCCAATCAATAGAAGTTTCTGGGATGCACAAACGCGTTGAATATTCCAAAAGTGAATTTATCACGACCGGAATTCACGATGGAATTCACTCGAATCCTTAATAAATTCTGTCAATGTCAGATTAATTTGTCAACTAGTAATTTTGTCATTGTAAGATAATAAACCAGTACCTAAACGTGAAATAGTTACTTACTGATCCTACACAGTTTTCATGTAATACGAGGACCTAGGACTAGACATCTAGAAAGGACTTGACATGATTATCAAAGCAGCCTCTTTCGCAGTTAACCAAGCGCTTTCCTCAAAGCCTCCGCAAAATTATAAAAATGCGGCTTCAGCTTTCTGGAGTATTTACATAATTAATTAACACTTTTTTAAAGGTATGCTTCTTCTACAGCTATTATCCGTAGTTATTTGTAAATAAATTGTTATAAATTCACTCTATACCATACATGAAATGTATACTGTGTTCTATACAATCTTGATGCAGATACTAGGATGTTCTAGCGGACCCAAAATTGAAGCAACAATGCCCTTTGCACTTGGGCAGTTGCATTTAGGTTGATTATATCCTTTATTTTAAATCTGATCGAAAAATAGCTAACCGATTGTCTTTTTCATGAATCAATTTTACAAGTTAAGATGAAGGATGACTCCCAAATTGCAAAATTTCCCAAAAATTTGAATACAACTTAAGGGAGGGGGGGGGGGGGGTTCGAGAAAAAAACTCTTCAATTTAACACTCTAATATTAAATCTAGAGTTATTCCCAAAATTTAATCTTAACAGTGTGCATGGTAACTGACTAAAACTTAAATTTCTGAATAAGGGGTTTGAGGGGGTGCTTGTTCATATGAAATAGTTCATCACTTTTCTAACAACTACTGCCTCAGTATTTTTGTGAAAACGGGAAAAGGAATTCCGTTCATGTCGTAGTAGCATGGCAGTTTCTCAATTTCATCAATACCTATAAAACAATTTTTACAAACGGATGAACGTTTTTATACTGTAATAGTACTAGTCCTGAATCTACCACAGAGTCTAAATAAGATGTTGGTACCATCGAAGAGCCGTCATAACGTTCACAAACTGCCATGACATTCCGGCGAAGAGTTCATTCATTGGAAGTCGTGACCGACCACTTCGGCCGGTGTTTCCAACTTCGAAGGTAAAGGAAGATAGGATCTGAGCGGAAGAGGATAATTTAGCCCGAGGTAGGTACCTATACTTCTCCTAATGCAGCTCAGGAGAGGCACTAATGAAGCCGGTAAACTTTCGTTTCCTTTTCCTTAAGAATGAGACATAAATTTTTCAGTCATTCTTGAATGCCTGAAATTGGTTTATCAGATTTTAAATATGGTTTAATGACGTGAACGCTGCAAATTATTACACAACGTTTTTTATTTCTTAGGTCGTGCGTATTCGTGAGGACGGAATATATATATTCCTCGTCACCACATTTTTTCTCTGCGATTCAGCAGATCAACACTATATTAAAAGAACTGCACCCAATCCTGCTCAATAGTGAACTAACTCGAGAGATTTTTCCTGAAGTGTTGTCTCTCTCATACAAAAGACCACCTAACTTGGGCAATATGCTCACACACAAGACGCACTAATCGCCAAATGGGCCATCCCATGGATTACAAAAATGCAATCATCCCCGGTTCCAGATGTTTAATTAAACATCTTCCAGAAATTTAATTATAGACCAATCTCTATGTTAAGCACGCTGTCCAAAATACTGGAGAAATTCGTGAAAAATCTGCTGTACTCATATCTTGAAGAAAACAATTCAATAAACATGAACCAATTTGGTTTCCGCAAAAATAAAGGGGTAAATGGTGCGGTATTTGCATTAACCACGGACCTTTACGACATTAGGGACAAGAACAAGAAAGGTGCTCTCATACTACTCGATATCGCTAAAGCATTCGATGCAATTGATAGAGAACAACTTATGTATAAGTTAGTTAAATTAGGAATCATAGGCCCCAGCTTAGAATGGTTTAAGAGCTACTTGAGAAACCGAACCCAACGAGTGGCAATCGGCGAGTGCTGTAGTGAATAAAGCAATAACGATTTTGGTGTGGTTCAAGGAAGTACATTGGGTCCACTATTGTTTTTGGTGTATATAAACGAAGTGGCCTCTCTAGAACTACCCAATACCAAAATGTATTTATTTGCGCATGACACTGCCGTGTTAGTTGAAGGTGACACGTGGAAGAATGTATATAGGCAAACCTAGCAACCAATGTGATTGGACGATGGTTCTGTGAAAACTATCTTACATTGAACACTAAAAAGTCAAAATTAATTATTTATGGAGGAATGAAATCATATGTTTACGATAAAAATTTAAGCATCATACTACATACATGTAGATCAAATAATAGCTGTTCCTGTGGGAAAAAGAACACGTAGCTGAGCATAAGTATCTTGGGTTATTCTTGGACGAAGAGCTAAATTGGAAACCCCATATTGACTATACTCACAATAAAATTAATAAATACATGTACATATTCCATAATATTCGACACACACTCCCTAGAAATACGATAAAACTAATTTATTACAGTATGCTACAATCTATCTGTACTTCAATATGGCATAATTGCCTGGGGTGGGACATTTCTCAACCCATATAAATAAATTACATGTACGCCAGAAAATCATTGTAAAAATTATGCTGTCTTTACCAACGAGGACTTCATCTGACAATGTATTTAATATCGCTAAGCTATTTACTATAAGGCAATTATATGTTTTAAAATTTACTTCTGCAATTCCATAAGGATCCACAAATAATAGGTTCACAACGTAACCCAATGTATATAACAAGGTACGTAGCCGCAGGAAATGTAATTGCACCTAGACCGAGACTAGGTTGTCAACTCACAATCCAAAATTCATTATTTACATTATCAACAGAGCGCTAGAGGGCCATTTGAAAAATGCTCAAAGATTCACAAGACAAAACTACAAGAAACATATTTTAACCTGGCTTGTAGAAAAGGGGGAAGCGGGTTGTGAAACTGTTTTAAGCAGTATTTATGTACAGTGATTATTTTAGAAAATATCTTCTCTTAAAATTATAAGAACATTATACGCATAACATTATATTTTTAAGTACCGTTTGTATCATAGAGTAGATAGATTGTAAGATATGAGCGAATCACCAAGACCTTCCCCAACAACACGTGCCAAGCCTATCGTTGGGAAAGAAATCGAAAGTGAGTAGCTTAAGTTGTTCAATTTGTACCATATTTATAAAATGCATTTGTATGATTAAAATAAATAAATAAATAAAAATAAATGTGTAAAATAATACATCCAGGAGTGGAAATCTCATTTCCTAATACCCCACTAATATACAAAGTAGAGGGAACGGCACACTGTCAAAGCAGGATGTGCGTTTATGAATTGCTTTGCAAGCAGCGTGACGCATTCTATATTGGAAAAGCTACCCAGTTGAACGAGAGAGTTGGGGGAATACGTTTTGATTATTCTAACTTAAATCACAGGCTACTTGAAAATTTTCAAATCCGCCCATGGGGGTGTTTTAAGGGAGGGGGGATCTTTGTCATCACTGAAAAAACCGGGATTCGAGTGGGGGAATATGTTTGGATTACAATAGCTCAAATATCACAGGCTACTTGAAATTTATCAAATCTGACCCAAAGGGGGTGTTTTCTTAGAAGAGGGGGTGAAATGAGGTATCTTGGACATCATGAATAAACTGAGGCCTTATTGATTAAATATTTTTGGAATACTCTAACTTGAATCACAAACTACTTGAAATTTGCAAACCTGAACCATAACGGGTATTTTGAGGGAGGGGAGGGGGGAAAATGGGGGTATCTTGAACATCACTGAATAAACTGAGGACCTGATTGATAATAAATGCTTGGACAACACTTAAGAAACCACAGCCTACTTAGAATTTTTCAATTCCAAACAAGGGGTGTTTTTGGGGGAGGGGGGGAAAGGGGGTATCTTTGACATCACTGAACAAACTGGGGATCTGATTAGGCGAATATGTTTAGATTTCGTCAACCTCAATCATAGGCTACTGAAATTTTTTCTAGGAATAATTTGGTTATCACCGAACGAACTGGTGATCTCATGTTCGGAAGAATGAAATTGGATTAGTCTGAACGTTCTTTTGGGTTACCTATCAAGAATATTTTTATTCAGAAATATGGAGGGTGCATGTGGAGAGGGAGTGGGGGTTGATCTCAGTAGTTCGTTCCAAAGAGGTAATTTATAAGTAAGTACTTTAAGTAAGCACTTTTAAGTAAGGATTTTTTTTAATCAGATCCATAGGGGTGTCACTAAATATGATGAGTAAGGGGAAGGGGGGGGGGGGGGGGGCTTGCGTATATTCAAGTTAACCTATGCAACGCACGGGTGAACCAGCTAGTATATCATATCAAGGCCTCAAAACGGATTTCAGTGAAAACCGTTTTCAAGAATTCTGATTTTGAAATTTTCTGAGCCAACAGTGTCAAATTTTTGTTTAGATTGTGTGTACCAAACTAAATACATAAAATGCCAAAAGTAGATTCTACTTTTTCCAAACTTGGTTAAGGGGCTTGGTCAACGGACCCAGTAGTTAGCAACAACTAACAATCTACGAACTAAGTTCTATTTATTAACTAGTACTAATTATTTACTGGATACTGACTGACTATTAACTGTAATTACATATTTAGTTGTTAAAAGTATAAGAGTAAGTTACTGTCCTAGCAGAATCTGTGCTGTAGAGCTAATGCCTACCTTCTTTCAATTGACACGTCCAATAAAAGTGAATGTTCAGCGCTGTACGTTGAAAAAAATATACATCGAGGGAAATCACTCTATTTCTCAAGAAGGCTTTGGCGAGAGGGCGGTCGTGAGCTATCAGTTACGCTCCAGTTCGCGCCCAGCCCGGCCGAGCCGAGAGAGCGCTCGCCCGTGAACTCGGAGCTCCGGCAAAACAAATTGCCACCGGCTACCAGCCGGGTAAAGCAGACTTAACCCCAACCCTGACGACCGGGAGGCCAAGTCCGGCGAATTAGTTGCCCATAAATTAACTCGGCGTTAACCCCTAGAACACGCGGTGTAATTTCAACGGAGGTTTCGCCAAAATAGAAACGTTTTTTTTCTGTACATTTCTTTGGAGCAGGGCGAATATATAATGGAGTCCGTGGAAATTCATCGCACCTACTACACCGGGCTACCATCCAAAAGTGCTGGTGTATTGTTCAGATTATTTTCCAAAATCGCCAAACAATCCTACCCTAAAGCGCCACTGGTTTAAATTGAAGAATGAGGGAAACAATACCCGGTTACTACCTGTCCGTGGATAGAGAGATGGGCCTTCCTTTTCAGGCAAAGACGAAAGTCTACCCAACTAGACCGGGCTCCCACAATTGTATTGAATAACCGATCTGTGTTTATGATGGAAATATATCGTAAAAATAAGTAAAATGATGTGCTTATTTCGGTGGTCCGGTGGCTCGCATCTCAAAAACAAAAGATATCCACAATCAGTCCTCAACAATCCTCCACTCAACAGTCCTCCATAAGCAGTAAAATACAGATAATTGTGACAAATAGATCAGAATGAAACAAAGGTTAATTGGAAAATTGATCAAAATACAAATAGACAAATTCGACATAACAGGCGCTTTTGGGACGAAGCACCGGTGCTTCCGTACAACAAGCATTGACGAATTTGTTCTTTCAGGGATTTGTCAAAGTTTTAAAAAACCAGCCCTTCTGCTTGGCATCGATTGCACAGCACCTACACCAACAATCAAAATCGGAAAAGCATGGGAAAGAAAATATGTCTGCCAAGGTTGGTGTGGCACATAGTTTCTTTGCATCCGTAACTTGAATGCATGGATCATTCCGGCGTTACAAATAATCTAGTGGGTTCCCTGATATCGAGCAATCCTGAATGTTGCATCAAAATCGGAGCAAACCTGTACCGACTAGCCATGCTTATTAGAATTTGAAATTTGCACAGGGGGTAATCAAATCTTCATTTCCCCTCTACCCTCCAAATTCAGTAAGATCGGACTAGGCCATGAAAAAATAACAACTGATGGATTTTAAGATTGCGTATTCGCAGTGGTAGCTATTAATTTTGTATGATGTCGTTGAAAGGGACCTATAGTCTAAACCGTACATGTAGTACAGTACCGTATTGTAGTAAATTCCACAGAATTTTATCAAAATCAAATTAAAACTGCAGAAGTAATAATTGTAACAAGGAAAATACATCCGCACAAGCGCAGAAGCTACTAACGGTACGATTGTAATAAAATTTGCAACGGGTGATTAAATCGTCTTCTCCCAACCATCATCCCAATTTGAGCGAGGTCGGACGAATATACCGTGAGAAAATATGATTGAGGGATTTTACGTTTTTCGTATGCAAATATTAATCAATATTAAGCATTATTTGTAAGCAATACAACTGATTGGGGTCTACAGCCTAAGCTACACATTCCCTGGAAATTTCATTAAAATCTAATAGAAATTGTAAAAATTGAGCACGTTGTTACAAGATACGCTAACACACTAATAGGCAGATACGAAACTGACTGAACTGAAACAGAATGGCCTAAAACGAAAAATGCGACTAAAAATTTGGCAGGGAAAAAATTCACGTCCCAAAACTTGATAGACTCGAAAACAAAACAGTTTCGACAAGGCTTCATACGTCTAGCCAACCAACTAACCCAACAAGTAACACAATAGATTTGTATATTCAGTTTGATTGTATGTAAATTCAATGATTAAATAAATGAATAATAAATAAGTCTTTCACTCGCATGGATGGTGTAGAAGATGTCTGAGTTTCCATCAGCGCTTGTGGTGGAGATCGCAGATAATCTACAAAATTTCTCCGGTTTTGTGGTTTTCCAAGTTTTTCACTCGTAGAACATGAATAAAAATTTTGATTGTTGAGAAAATTTTGTTCACCTCTCAATGGTGATCACAATAATCCTTGAACTACTCGCACAATGGTACTCACAAGCAAAGTGTATTTTCAATTGAAAACGGCGTAAAAGCATTTTGAGAAAAGTCGGAACCGTCTAAGCAACCATTATAATGCATTATCGATAACCGTTCGGGAGACCTCACATCATGACGAGTGTTTCAACCACATCTGAGGGGCAGCACAGCTGATAATCGCAGGGAAGAACACACCGAAGATAACGCGCAAATAACACAGAAGGAGGCGACCTGCAGCAAGGCAAACAAAAGGGACGAGTCGTGATCAGCGGGTAGGTACCAGCTCCGTGGGAAACCTGCAGCGTGGATTTCCTAATGTGCACGCCGGCTCCCCTGCCGGTCAGCTCAATAACCGCAATGAGCACTCGGCGTTTTCGAAGTGGGTCATTAAGTGATTAAATAGGAGTTTTCAAGGTACCTTCATTAGTCATTCTTCGAACAGAGGAACGGCGAGGTCACCAGAGTTGTAGGTACGAGATTGCAAATTCTTTACCAGGGCCTAGAAATCCACCACATTGTGCGCCTCACTATTGAAGGTAGAGAGGCTGTTGTGGTATAAGAGGAGGATGAAAAATCGGCAGCCCATCAAAATCAAAATTCCTCTTGCTCTGCTTTTGAAAACAATTTGGTTCCGTGTCAGTAAGGCAATTCCTTTAATCAAGTCCCGATAAAAACACTATACTGAATCCGCACTATGGTTTCAATGAAATTATAAGGGGTTGTGCGGGTTAGTCACAGAGTAGTATCTAACAACAATAATCGTTGTTCGATATTAGTTGTCAGTGCGCAGGTGCTAATGCGAATTTTATTAACCTGTTACTCCCGATATATTCTTCCTATTTCTCAAAACTTTGGAAATGAGTAGGGACTTAATGTCAGCTGCTCCTCTTTGAATGTTATTCGATCTCCTTTCGGCTGCCCACAATCCTAAGCTTGCTTTATAGGTACTACCGATCCTGGTTGGAAGGGGGTTCATAATGCATCCCATCATTCTTGGAGAGCTTCGTATACCCACCTCCAGCCTAAGGCTGTCTATGCATATACAACCCACACTTTGCATGCGCTATACCCACCGCCTTGACAGGCTTCATACAGCCCACCCCCCTTGGTGGCAGTCTTTATGTAACCAGCTTCCGTGACATTCTTTATATTTTCCACCCCTTTGGCAGTCATTAAACTTCCCGCTTACTTAGTAGGTTAGATACTGTGTATCCCCTTTACAGGATTTCATGCTGCCACGAATAGAGCACAGCGCCGAAGTATTTGCAATTTACTACGCTTCCACAGTAACTGTGCGTTCGATTTTGAGAACTCACACAGGAACACAGGTTAGCTACACACAAGTTCCTCTGAGATCCATAGAAGTCAGATCTGTAGTAAGTTTGAGTGTGTGTAGTTTGAACGGGGTTTAGAGGGCATCGGAGCCAGCGACTACTGACATTTTCAAGCCAGATATTGTTGCCACTAAGCCTGATGGGGCTACCATAATCCTGGATGTCCAGGTTGTCAAAGCATAGAGCAGCCCTGGCGGGCTACGATTTATAAGTATGATAGAAACTACCTGTGGCAAGCGATACCCGAGCTACAGGGATTGGTCGCAAATAACATCCAACGTTATGGCCGGGATCGTGTCATGGCGTGGGCTGTGGTGTGGGAATAGTGCCACAGAGTTAGAATGAGTTAGGTATCTCGGTAGGAGTGCTTCGTGGTTTCACTAACAGCGTCCTTTGGGGCTCATATCCAAAGGGTGTAAAATTTTTTTTTTTCTCAATAATTTATTAATTTTTTTTTTTTTTTTTTTTTTTTTTACAAAGGTAAAAATTCATTAACAGAAGGGTGTAAAATTGTTTGTTGAAATCTCAGTGAAAACTCTCTGTGGCGTTCGTAGTTCTCAGGTTGGTCTCGTTTGAAACATACAGGCCCAGAGTGGCGGGGGAAACAAGCTGTCCCCTTTGATGTAATTCGTATAAACGTAGTAACTAAATGCTACAACCTACTCGGGAGCAGTATATATTAGAGTTGCAGAGGCACTGTATGCGATTTGATGGAAGGAAGCTTAATGCGAAAGAGTTTTTGACGCCATAGCCTCTACTCCAGTTCTCATTCTGTAGTGTGGGCGAAGGATGTTGTTCCCTTTTATGCGACGTTAGCATGATCTTGAAAGGTCAAAAGTACACCAGTAAAATCTACAATCCGGAAAACGCTTTGAAATGGCAGCCTTTTCGAAGTCCACATGTATTACTGCGATTTGTAAAACTACCTTGGCATGCGACAAGCTAGCATCTTAACACTCATCCAACATCTGGTGTATTATTTTTTCGTCTTTGAGTGAACGGTCGGTAACTAAGAGACAACTGAGGGAATCTCTGAATCTGAAAAGACAACAACTCTTCACCTGACCAAACATAAACCCCAAAGCCATCGCCTGTCGTGATCCCAAAGCTGTCGCTTTTTTGGACCTCTTTCACTGCTCATGATCCCGAATCCGGTACTTCCCTTGTGTATCAAGTTTTCAAAAAAGTTTCACGGACCTCTTTTGGGTACATTGCGGATTTCTAGGAGAGCTGAAATAACGAGACGTTCTTGAACAATCGAGTCACGAGCCCTAGACCCTGACCATCTTTAGTTCGACTACCCCCGCGTGGCAATCCTAGCTCTCCAGTCAACGTGTTATCTTCCGCCATGCCCCCCATTGTTATCTATAGTGATACTTATCTATTTTTCCAACTAATCTGAATTTTTACTTCTTGAAGTTAAGTATTCTTAAGACGCGAGCGTAGAGAGCATCCAGACCACTGACCTAAACGAAAAACTGATCTGTGTAGAATCTTATGGCGACTGGAGCTCTGGGAATGCCACGCGGTGGGTATTCGAACTAAAGACCAATTCAGGGTCGAGTCTCGTGACTCGATTGTTCGAGAATGTCTCGTGCTGAAATGTCACTATTTTTTAATTATTGCTATAGCTATACACAGAGAAGCACAATAGTAACTAATCAAGTTGAGATAGCAGTGTGAAGCCTCGCACCATATTGTTTCATTATTGGTGCCACCAAAACATCTACACTATGATTGCGGTAGTAACACAGACAAAAATTATCTTTCGTTCTCTCTCCAGGTGCTTCATCGCTTTAATTAATTCTCCTCGTCCACTTGATAAACTAGTGTAACTCGCTAAGTTCATTAATCAGTATAATATAAAGTTAAAACACTTTCTCGCCTCCCGCCCCACCTGGCGGCTCCCTTCCATTAGAGGCTCTCTAATCACGGCAAACTCCCTTCTCTCTTGACTACTAGGTCGGGCAAATTGACCGTAATTTTCTTCCTGAGAGCATGACGCTGAACTGTAATACGAAGCGATTTTCTCAAGCTATTTTCCGCAGATGTTGAAGTTACCATCGAAGCCGAACAATGGAGCTCTAAACGTGGATCCCGGCTAGGCAATATCTATCGTTTGTGTGCCATACAGGGAAAGAAATTTGACGCATTATTGCCCATTTTTATGGAGTCATAAAATGTTGGAGAGTACCATCTTCATATTCAGTTCATTTTTTCACGTATTTTCGAGATGCGTAAATTCCAAAAAGCGAATGAAATAAAATAGCCATCGGATTGCCGCACAAAGCTGGTTCAACAACTGAACCGAAATTTAGAAATAATTTTGATCGAAAATCACCTATGATGGTTCTAAAATCACGACATAACCCAACATCAATTTGAAGGTCTGTGTTCGATTCAAGGGTTGAAATGTTCAAAAACTGTCAATTTATTGCTTTCTCATGACCGAATGTAGGGAAACTTTGTGCTCTAAGATACCAAAAATAATCTATTTCGTCCAAAATCAAAATTTTCCCTGGCTTTTTTGCGTTTCAGAGTTAGCTGATCAATTTTAGTTCCGTTTCAGAGCCAATTTCTTGTCACGCCCATATCTTATTTACTAAGCCTATTACTTACTAAGTTTTAGTTCAATTTTAAATAAATTTTCAGGAATTGTGTGTGGGTTAGCGTCTAGATGGTCCTCTATAAATTTAACGGTCTTCGAATTAATAATGGCGTGAGTGCTTGCACAAAAAATGAATTACTTATAACGTCGATGTCTCACGATCTATCCGTCCGATTTCGTTCAAACTCGGAGGGTAGAGGTTTCATGGAGGTTTCCTTTGAAATTCACCAAGATCGGTCAATTTACAAGTAATAACTATTGCGCATTGTAAATTTGGCACAACTGAATTTGGTTGACGCACGCCGATTTTGATGAAATTCACAAGAGATTTGCGCAAGTGAAATCGAGAAATTCATATACTATTCATCTTTACCAATCAGCCGGTCCCATTTCGTTCAAACTTTCCAGAGTGTTCTCCAGGACCCTATTAATATTATCGCAATTGGTTAGACAACAACTATTACGCACGCGCAAAACTAAAGTTGTTCAGAACTCCGTAACTAATGGAACGATTTTGATGAAAATTTTCGGAAACTGTGTGGGATATATTCTACATGACCTCTAATAAATTTCAATACCATAGGATTAATAGTGGCATGTGCGCAAGTGCAACCTTGCATTTTTTTTAACGTCGGTTGGTTCTTTCAACTAATTCTACATATCCATGTTACAAAAATTAAGAAAACTATTCCTACTCCCTACTTGGGCAGGCGTTTTATTTCTTTGTTTTTTATACAAAGCTTTGTGTATCACGACTTGTACGTTTTGTTACTTGGATTTAATTTCATCAATTGAATGAGACCGACCGTAACATTCTCCATCCATTTGTTTACTCACTTGACATGCCCTTAGAATACCAACAATAAAACCTTGTCAAGAACGCTAATTGACGGTAGGAAATTGTAAATTCTCCGTGTTCACACAATTCTCACAATTTGGATCTCGGTAGTAATAAAAACACACACTTTGCTGACAGTGTTTCCCTAAATTCCCCAATCCCCATCCAAATGAGATGGAATTCTCAAGGATTAAGCGGTGTGATTTTTTAGGGCCACACTAAGTGATTTTTTAGGGAATTCCACACCATCCAGATAATTGTAGCCCAAATACCTGCGCGAAGGATACAACAAACAATCAACCAGAACAACAACCAAACAACATTCAAGGGTTTCAATCAACGGCATGCATTTATATATTGATTAAATTGTATATTCATAAATGGTAAGTGAAGATGGTGGTGAATTGATGAGATCGTAGCATAAGGAACTCAATCCTCACCAGATTTTGATGACATAGTCAGAGAGTTGAGAGTTAGGGATCGCCAAATGAGATTGGTACCCAGGTGATAGGTCAGCGTTTTCGAAGTCACTTCCTCGGTGAAGAGTAAGAAGTTTGCGTATGACGGTTTAGTTGTTTGGCAATCGATGTCCTTTCACTTTCGCTGCTAGCCCTCTGGGCGGTCAAACGTTAATCATTTTCGCATTTACATTATTTTACATTTTACGGGCAGTCTCATTTCGACTAAGAGGTTCGCGCAGAGCAATAAGATCAACTGTTGAAGTGGACACACAAATCGAACGTGAGGAGGAGGCATTAGGCCTCGAGGACGCAGCTCCACTTCCCCTTTTAATAGCCACCCCAACTTCCATGTGAGATGCCTAATCTACAGAATTTCTACTTTATTTCTTTCATAATGGACATATTTGTTCTCCCAGCCTAAATTTCTTGTTGAGAGTTTGTTTTTAATAAAAAACTAGTAAAATAAAATAGCTGAACTTGTACATTCTGGATTCCCATTCCCACAGAACAATCCATCAAGAAAACGCTATATAAGGATGACGAAAATAAAAGAAAAGGAAGAAATAAAATAAGACAACCTTTAAAACAAACTCAGTAGCGGGATCCTTTCCATAAAACCCAATATAAGAAACATTGATGGGGCACTTGTCGCCAAAGCCACTGGATAATATCCCATTCAATCTCATCTTTTCCCTCCGCCAATTAACCTTTTTTATTTCGATGAAGTCTCACTTTAAATTAAATCTACTGCTAAGTACAGTTTTGCTTCAGGTAGAAAATAAGTTCCCATCATGCAGCATGATGTATGAGCGAAATTTCGTTAAATAATCATATCACATATAGTTACACTGTTTTGAAATTTGAGTAATTTGAATGCAGATTAATTGTTAACAACCAATTTCATGGCAAGAAAACCTCATTCTAAATAATAGGTATTCTGCGATTCAAAGAAGATTTTGGATTTATAGCTTTTTTTCGCCATTTTTATGAGATTTCAGCAAATTTTATGAAATTGAAGTAGGTACATAACTTTAGTGATTTTTTAAGCACATTTTTTTTTTTTAATTTTAGCAATTTGATGTACTCAAAAATTGCTGGTCATCGAACTCATATTTCCATCTGGAAAGCATGATTTTTTGGCGCAAGGACGGATTTTGTATCTAGATCAATCATATAGATATAGATATGAGAAATGTTATATCCCAGGAATCGTTTGAGAATGCCTAAAAACGGATTTTGACATAAAAGTTGGAAAATTTTTGATTTTCAAATTTTTTGAGCATTGCTATAGCTTCATTTTTTGAGAAAAGTCGCAAAAAAGCAAAACACATCACGAGAACTAAGGTTTCTGAGAGAGTTAAATTGCATGTGCGAAAACTTATTGAATGGACGAACGAGTAAAAAAGAAAGAAGTAGTGAAAGACCTAACAGAGAACGCACTGAGGTACCTCGTACAGCGGAACTTAAATTTTCGTAATACAGATTTTACAGAAAAGTTTCCATCGTTTTCAGAAAAGTAAAGAATTCATACCTACAGCAAAATTAATTTGTATATTAGACCTTTATAGTTTTAAAGGGATCTTTAAGAGCTGATGGAACCAAAACACGCGGATTCGAAAAACAAAATCATGTCAGCAAGGCTTTTGAGTGGCATATATGAAAGCACCTGCTCGTATGACGGATTTTATGAGCAGCATGTATCCTTGTCATCAGTGTTTTCCTAGCTGATATGCTGCTATAACCATTGAATTCCGTATGCCCTTCTCGGATGAAAAGTAAAGCAAGAAACCCTATCTCCGATTAAACAACCTTACGAAATATTTTTTACTAAACATCAACCCCCCCACCCCCACCCCCCTATAAGTCGTTATGATAAATTGATAAAGATTAATAAATGATAGATTTGACTTACGGTTTTGTCGACGTGGTTGACTTTGGCGGTGATCGGCGGTGCTGGGGGTTTTTCCTGTTTGATGGTCACCACCTCGGGCACGACTTTGGGCTCGCTGACCACAACCCCGTTCGTGCTGCTGTTGTTATCCCTGCTGCTGTTGGTTCCTTTCTTTTTGGGCGCCTTCCCTCCGTTTAACGAGATCTGCACATATAAATAAAGATAAACGTTAGGCGTTGAAGGTGTAATTTAGGCATTGATTTTATTCATTGTAATTCAACTAGAATAAATACTCATAGTAACTACTCGTAGTAACTACTCATTGAATTTCTTTTGTTTGAAATTTGTTAGGGCGATAAACAGACTATTGAAATGATGGGATCTTTCGTGTTCAGCTGATGTTCATGTTTCCTGTTGACCCTAGGAAGTTGTAATTTGACAGCAAGACTCTGGGTTAATAAGAAACGATTGAAATGATAGTCTCTTTTCAGATAAGCTGATTGAGCTGAATTCCCTACTGTAGGAAGTTGAAATTTGATAGAGTGACTCTTTTGAGGCTAAGAGACAATTGAAATTATGGCTTCTTTCCTGATCAGACCGGGCCTAATTTCGCTACTTTTATGGTGCAATTTTCTATGTAGCCTCCTTAGTTACGGATACAGTCTGGATGTGGTTATTTCAGCAGTCTATTCACCGACTAACCCGTACAATTGGGTCCATGCAACGCACGGGTAACCGGCTAGTTTATAATAAAATTTAGTATTAGCAATGGATTCAACATTTTCCAAAACGCATTTCATTTTATTTTTTAAATTTATATATTATAAAATCCGATCCTGAGCGATTAGAAATGATCCTCGCATTTCAATATTTTTCACCAGAGAGAGAAAAATACCAATCTGACCTTAAGTTGTAATGGCCGATCTGAATCCTTCTCTTTGAAGTTAGGTCATATAGGTAAAACTTTGCCATTAAGAGTGACACCCTATCAGAATTGATCTAGTGGGACAACCACGCACGAAAGAAAAAATAACAGAATACAAATACGATTTGTGAAAAAACATAGGTTATGTCTGTGTGATTGGGTGTGTGATAAATGTGCATCGGAGAGAGGTGCTACTCTAGCTTTAGTAGGCACTTTCATTATGTAATTAATAAACTAATGAAAGCGGGGGTTAACTTTCGATCCTGTAAAGAGAAGGTACCAAGTTATAAGTACTATAAACCAATTTTGTGGTTCTTTTGTTCATCTTTGTGGAACATATTTCAGAGGTTTCAAATTTCATTATAGAAGGATGTGAATGGAGGATGGTGATACTGATGTTATGTTTTCACTATTATCATCTGATTTTATCTGTTTTATTATTATTATTATTATTATTATTATTAATACTATTATTTTAATTTTATTTCGATCCTGATTTTAGTCCAGTAACGCAAAAAACCGTGGGGGTTTCAAATTGATAATCGGCGGGGGGATTGGAGGGGGTAATTGCGATAAATCGTTATATTTCTACCTGTCTCATCTTTTGTACTGTAATAATTTAGATTTAGGGGAGATAACATTATCGTTCCATACTACAAGCTAGGCTAGGAACGAGCCTGTAATGCCATCCATTACTTAACAATATGTTTAAATTCCCAAATAGTGGATGGTATTTGGTGAGTTTTCTTCAGAAGGTGGAATAATTTTGAGGAAGTTTGAATAACATTCTATCATACTACGAGTACAAGGGCTGATTGAAAATTAAAAGTTCGAAGTGAGCAATTCTTTCTGCATCTTTGGTTATATGAACGTATAATACGTGTATCTTGTTTAATTATTGCTAGTAAGTACCTCAATCAATCACATTGTAACTCTATAAATTATAATGTCATTCAATATTGAATGTGTTGAACATTTTATACAAGGTGGAGGGCGGTTGTAAATTTCTCGTTAATGGTTAGCCTCGGTAATTGGTCACTCCTTCGTAACCGCTGCTCGTAATGTAATGATCGGCGTAATCGATCATGGGGTCCCCCTCGACCAACCTATAAAACGGGTTTTCGCTCCTTCACAAGTTGTGATGTCCAAACTATATAGAATGCGAGTTACACGCACAGCCGACACAATAAGGTGTTTCACTCCGTTTTCACTTTCCAGATAGTGTGACGGGCCAACGGAAAGTTAAGAAATCGGTCTGTCAAATTTGAAACTCAATCATGGAAAAAACAGAGAACATTACAAACAAATGTGTGAACGTCTCATATGGAAAAAACGCTGCAAATTATTTCACAAAGGTTTATTATTTTTTCAATTGAGTATGATCATAGTTTTAGTTGGCTAGCGTACGTCATAAGGCCCGTCCAGACTCCTCGGCGTGTCCTATTTCGAGTTGCCACAACCTATACTTCTATAATTATATACGCATGTTCATATTTCTCGATTTGAGCTCCTATCTATTCAAATAGTTATTGCCTTAATAATATCATTATCTAAGTACGAACGAAAAGTCGAGAGGATATGTTATTAAATATGCGTAGGAAAAGCTTTGGTATTACACACAAATATGACCTTGAAAAAAACATATATTCATGCCTCGAAGGAACGCCGGCGCCGTACCCACCACAAGGTGCCGCGGCGCCGGCGCCGGCGCCTCCTCTCACTCCACCCCCCGCTCACCACCCCTCGCCACCCACCGTGACCCCCTGCCAAACGTGCCAGGCGTGCGCGCGTAGAAAAAGACACTTTTTGCCCGTTTTTGGCTCATAGCATATATGCGAGTAAAGCGATCGGGATGGTTAAACGTTAGGACCAACTAGACCCCAAATGGAGTCTATGTGCGAAAGAACGGGTTTTTAAAGTCAATTCTTAGGCCTTTTATGGCCCGGACGGCGATCGGCGGACGGACATTTCAAATTTGGATTCTACGTACCTTGAAACGTAAAGTGACAAAGTTTGAGGGGGGGTTATAAAAATTTTTTGCTACTCGATCACATAGGCTTATTATTGGAAATAATAAACCAAAATTGAGCAAATGTTCTAAACTTCTGGCACGGATGTACGATTTTTATACACCTAGACTGGACTCAGCGATGAAAACCGATCTTGAGTTTTATAATCACGATGAACAGGTAAAACATTGAAAAGTTTCAGTCATGCAATATGATCGTATGAGCGAATTTTCTTAAGTTATCTATCGTATTATAATATGTTAAATTTTATTGGAATTTGAGCGGTTTCAGTAAAAAGAAATGTTTAAAAAACCAATTTTATGGCAAACAAACTCGAACTAAATAAAATTCGGTGGTTCAGAATAGATTTTGAATTCTAGGTTTTTTGGTAGATTTTTCAGCAAATATTAATGAAATTCAAGTATCGTGTTCAGTATAATTTTGTCCAGAAATTTTTTTAATGTCCTAGAATCGTTGATAATTTTGTTTTCACTGATAGGTACTTTGCTAACAATTTCAACTTCAACAATTTTCAGCCTTTTTTTAAGTGATTTTTGGAGTAAAATTTTTGAACTTTGACCAAGTTAATGCGCTTAAAAATTGCTGGCCAACGAAATCATATTTGTTTTTTCAAAGCTCGATTTTTTGGCTCATGTACGGGATTTCTTTATCTCAATCCTAAGGATAGTTTCGTCTGGAATGACATACATATATTATATATATATATATATATATATATATACGTACATATACGTATATACATACGAAAAAGCGCGAACTTCAGGCGACCTTTCAGAATGCATAAAAATGGCTTTCAATGAAGAATTTTTTCAAATATTTTGATTTTAAAATTTTCGAGCCATTGCAATCGCTTTTTATTTCCTACAAAAATTCGCTAAAATAAACATCGGTTGATGTTTAATCATCGGTGAAACATTTTGTTGTTATCGACAAAGTCGGGTAAGTAACATTGCCACAAGCTTCCTTAAACTCACAAAGCGTTGGTAAGTAAAAATCACTGAAATGTGTTAATAAAGAATAATATAGGTACGAGAATTACAAAAGAACCAAAAGTCATTAGACCCATTCCCTTAGCAGCGCAAACCTATCTCATATGGGGTCTTTATTGAAAATGGAAGCTAGCAGTTCTAATATTTTTAGAGGCTCTGAATATAGAAATTACTAATGAAATTACACGACTATACTTATGAATAATGGACGTATAAATTTATGATTTCATACTCTGGGTTGAAAAGCTCATATTATGCATTCTGTCGGGAGTTGTAATTCTCTTAGGGAGGATCCAAATTGTACTAGACGGACCCATTAACTAGGATGTGGCGGTATACTTCAAGTTGAATTTTCGTCCAACTGCCAATTCAGGCATCAGATGTCCTCCAACGATATCGGTTGTAAGTGGGACTTTTGTACAAATGCCAATTCTGGCATCAGATGCCCTCCAACGATAAAGAGGTAACGATTTCAAATAGAATTTATGTCAAACTGTCAAGTCTGGAACTATCGATTTCAAGTAGAATTTTCGTCCAAATGCCAATCCTGGCTATAACGAGGTAACGATTTTAAGTAGAATATTTTCCGACTCCCGATTCTGGCAGCAGATGTCCTCTAAAAATAACGAGGTAATGATTAATTATAGTAGTTTTTCCGATCAACAATTCTGGCATCAGACGTCCGCTAAGCCATCGGTTTTTTGTCCAACTGCAAACTCTGGCGTTGGAAATGGTCAGGTGTCCTTCAAAGGGTGGATTAGAATATGTTCTGATGATTTCGACAAGACTGCCTCACAGTCGTGGTTGATGGCAAAAGGGCGCTGAGATTGGAAATCACGACCTCTGCGGCCGTCCTAATTTCAGCAACGTATGGGCGTGGTGAAAAACGAGTTTAGCCTACAGGCACCTGCTACCCCAATCGGATGAGAGAAATTCTACAAACAACTACTCCACCAGTGATATGATTCACAGGAGTTCATTTTATCTAGAGTTCATCCCAGAAAATTTCATCGATATCAGATGGAAACACTGATAGTTGTGCTAGTTATTTTTCCACGTTCGCGCATGTGTAGAGGATATTAATTATATGGTAGCGAAAATATTAAAACATACTCAACTGACCATACCCAGGTATGCATCTCAAATCAGATAATCGTAGTAATATTCACCGAAATCTTAGGAAAACAGAAGCAGTTTTTTCTGTTATTATAAGGATAAGTGGACACAGAAGGACGGACTCGAAACCAAAGTTGTTCATGAAAGCTAATCTAAAACGTTTATTCTGAGTCAATTTGTTGATTATTTAACAGATTTCCCTCCACATACTGAAAGTGACTACAATACTTATGCGACCTAGGAAAGTTCCGTGCAATACCAAAATAACTCATTTCTTACGATTAAGTTTCCCATAACTAGAGCCTAATTAGAAGTGGATAAGTAATGAACCCAACGGTCGGGCGAGAAATGGGCTGATTTCACTGTGAAAATAACCTCCATTTAACATGAGTGGGTGGTGTTTGGCGCTTTGAGACAACAGGCCGATTGTAATAGCAAACGTTGAGCGAGGGGCAGTTCAACGTCAATAGAAGGCCCGGCACCAACCCGAGGCATTGATTGAGGCGTCAATGTTTGGTATTCAAGCCGACCCAATTTCGTGGACGGTGCTCCAAAATTAATTTGCATTCTGTGGAGAGAGGAGGCTGCGGAGTTGAGAGGAGCTGTAGAGAGAGGACAAACAGAAAACGCACTTCAGAGATGGGGAACGGAGAGCCTGGTAGAACAGCCTGCCGTAATGGACTCGGCTCAAACCTCCCTTTCTCAGCAATAATGGGAAGAGCTGCCCTTTAATTGATTAGCGGTGTTGTCCAGTTGGGGACCACCCAGGAAACCCGGAAGTGACTTCCCTTTCCCGGCAATTATCCCTGACCAGGAGGGGGAAGTGACTCAGGAAGTAAGGAGGTGTCATGTCTTGGCGGGAGTTTCAGATAATCCAGCGGCTATCAGAAAGTAAAGGAAACATTACTTAAGAGCGAATAGAGAAGGGAACAAGGGATATTAGTCAGTTATTTTATTCCACCATTCTTCACATAATTTCAAAAACATTCAAGCAGTTAACATAGGCAGTACCAGTATATAGCATCCGCACTTTGAATTAAACCTTTCGCGAATTGAATTAAACTTTCCGCGAATTTAATTAGACTTTCCGCAAAATGGAAACTTTTCGCAAATTGAATTAAACTTTTCGCAAATTGAATTAAACTTTCCGCAAATTGAATTAAACCTACATACGTGAAAAGATCAATAACATTAACAACCCTTCCGGTTGAGACGCGGCTTAAATTTAAAAGAAAAAAGATCAAGAAAGGAACACTGATCCCACCCTGTTGCTAGGTACCAAAGTTATCCTCATAGGATGGCTCAGCATTTGTGTAAATTACGTGATGGATATGTTTCTGTTGCTCCCAACTGCTGCTCGTAGACGATCTCTCCATTAACTTTTGCTTTTAGAAGTATTCTTGCTAATGCCTATAAAAATTATATAAAATATCAACTATAGATGGATACGTTGCGAGCTCAGTTTTGTTATTAATAAATAAATAATTTGCCTTCAGATTAACTTCATGAGGTGCTGGATTATGTTTAAATCTACATTTTTTGTGCTTGTTCCATCACTTGCACAATTTGTTACAATATATACATTTTGTTGAAGTTTTACATTTTGTCTTGATTAAAACAACAGATTCGCCTAAGGTCAATTTGCAGAGAGTTTAATTCAATTTGCGAAAAGTTTAATTCAATTTGCGAAAAGTTTAATTCATTTTGGGAAAAATTTAATTCATTTTAAGGAAAGACTAATTCAATTCGCGAAAGGTTTAATTCAAAGTGCGAATGCTATATATAAGCGAGTTACTCCTTCAGTCAAACAAACATCTCAGTTTGCAAACTTCAATTAAGAAGAAATATAGCCTTTTTTGTCGAATTCACTTGGTACTGATACAAAATTTATCAAGTTTCCGGTACCCCCCACCAAGTCCGAAATATATCTTTGTCTGATCCAGTTACACATAGGACACTCAAATAGAACATGAAATAAGTTTTTAAGAAGACACGTGTCACAGGCTGTACATACAGTATTTGGAGAAATTTTGTAATTATAATTCCTAATTTGAATTGTAAAATGGTGTTTACTTGCCAATCTTATTTGTGCAAATAAATTTTTAAATTGAAAAAGGACAGTATGGTAATTCGAATAATCGTTAAATCCATCCTGCACTATCACAAGCCAATAGTAATCATTATAGGAGCCAGAAAATACCGCATCAACATCTTTATTTTGACATGGACATGTCTTTGCTCTGGGGGGTCAACCAAAAATTTTCGTCACGCAAAAGTTGGTGTCACGATTTTCCAAACAAATGATTCTCACGTATACCCAGCCGTTGCTATGGGAATGGAACTTCCGCAGTTTTCATCGTACAGAAATCGTTTGCCACTCGTTGGAAAGCGCTTGATTTATGTGATAAATGTTCACATCTCAAGCTACTAATTTCCCCCTCCTTACGTACCTGGCTGCATTCCTAAGCTAAGTTGATTGGACTATTATAAACAATTTTCGTTTGGCGGAAACTAAATTTTGCGATGACACATGATTCAGTTTGGAGAAATTTAATATTTACTGTCAACTGCTTGCTGTTGACATCATTTGGGGAGTTAATAACATGTGGTGGAGAGTCTAGACATGACCCGTTTTCAATAAGCCGGTTACAATATTCTTAACGTAAACAATAGCATCATTTACTCCACTCCGTAGGAAACATTTTCATCCCCTTGACAACAGTCGACTGTTTATCCTACATTTCGTCGCCTACAGTCTTAAGTTAAAGGGTTTGTTTACAACTTTCGAGGACAACCGTTATGAAATCCCCAATCAAAGACATATCCATGTAACATGGCATCTGCTTGTAAAACAGATAGAGGAACTCGTTTACGAGTTTCTGATTTCCGTTCATTTTCAGCAGATTTAAGAAATTTTTTCAGCATTCTCTACACATTTATGAGTGAGCGTTTGAGATTTTCACAATCCAAAGTTAGTACTTGTTGCACTCCACATTTTATAAGTAGTTCCTTAAGTTGAGTCAGCCAATTAAACCTTATAGATAGATTGTTGGACTTTTCCATTTTTTCAAGAGCGTGCAAACATCTCTTAGGGTATCTATGATTTTCCATTTGTGAAATTATTAGTCACCACTTGAGACTATTTTTTAAAATGGCTACCATCAAATTTTGAACATCCGATTCTAATCGGACGAATGCACTGGGTGTACTAAGGGGAAGACTTTAATGCCATTTGAAAATTTTACCTGTAGGTACTCTTTCTAGGTCAGGACAATATCTCAGCACCCAGAAATAATGCAGCGGCTATCAGAAAGTAAAGGAAGCATTACTTAAGAGCGAATGGAGAAGGACACAAGGGATATTAGTCAGTTATTTTAATCCACCATTTTTCGCTTGCCACTATTTCGAACAACAGATATGAAGATCAAGCTTTTGATATATTTATTAGCTTCATCAACGCCTACAATATGAAATTAAATTAAATTAAATGTTTTTAAACATATATTTTTAAGCCTTACATGCATTACAAGGAGTCGCATGAAAGTACACTTCTGAAAATCAAGACATCAATTTACAAAGAAATATTTTTTTTTTTAAATTTATTATTTCAATAAAACTTCAATTCCAGAAACCCTCATCAAAAATTATTTGTCGCTACTCAGTTAAAAATAAAAATGATAAATATGAAATAATACGAAAATAGCAGGTATAATGTATACTTACTAGTATACATTATGTAATATATAAGTATATATTTGTATTATAAATTATAATTATACATATTAATAATGATAAAATAATTATATTATATGTATATAATATATACTTAGGTACTAGTTATATAACAATAAACTTACAATATAACAAGCTTTATCCATGAATAACGGTGATTTTATGGACCGTAAAAAATAAAGACCAAAACATAATCCTGCTAATTCGGCTCGAACCTATCAAGTTTTTTTGTTTAACCTGCCTACGCTGATTGAAATTCGGTACACGTGTTGACTTCAGCACAAGGATGTTGAGTATAACATCATCTGATCTATTAGTGAATTTCTATTTAAAACAGTAGGTTATAACGAAGGTAATGAATTGGTGGAATTATGCAGAAGATTTATCTACTAAGAAAACTAATAAATCGTTGTATGTTCAGTAGTTTTTTTCCCCTTAATGAAGGCAACATTTGTGGGGGTTCCAACAGAGTGGTTGCCGTAGCTCCAGACGACATGTCCACACATTCGGCTAACGACCGTCGCCTTTTTTTCGTTTATAATTCCTCTATTATCATTTCATCGTTAGTCTTCTCTTGCACCACTCAGTGTGGCCATTTTTTCATTTAGGAATCATAAAGAAAACCAATGTGAAGAATATGAAATCTGAATAGGCTGATGTGAGACGAGAGTTGGTAACCGGCCCTAGGGATATCAACTTGGAATATCCGAGAATGAAGTTAAACTAAAATACCAGGGGATGCATTGAAATGTAAAACAACAAGCATGAAGAAAATGTGACTCGGAAAAGGACTTGTGTTAAAAATTCGATTTTTCTTTCTCCCTAGAATAAAGATTTATGTAAATTGACGAATATGATTTAAATTGCTGACCGCTATTAAATTGACCGCTTTTTAATTAAAATAAATTGACGAAGGAAAAGGTAACGTTTTAAGTATCGTAAGACACCGATAGATGGTAGTTGGTGCAATCAAAGAGGATCAATGGATCAATTGAAACTAGAAAGAAGACGTATTGGGCGTTTATTTTCTGTAGTAACACATGAAATACATCAGTTACACCAATTGAAAACACACTCTCAAGAACCTGAAGAGTGTGTGTGTGTGTGTGTGTGTGTGTGTTTTGCATTAATAATATTGACTAAGAACTTTTCGAACTAATGGAACGACATACTCTATAATCAGGGAAAACCGAACGGTTAAATTAAGAACGTATAGTTTTCAAGATTTACGACTGTTTTCTAAAAGGACTCCATCAATTTTGATGAAAATTGCATTGGGAACTCTTAATGCGCTGCCAATTACATTCAATACCAATAAGTCTCTATTCATTAAACTTCGAGGGTCTATGGAAGAACTGGAATATGATATAATGAAAGAAGAAGAAAAAAAGGGTTTTTATATAACAAAACTCAAGAAGATGAAAAACCGAAAGAACAATACGACAAAACATTCTGTCGATATTGCGTCGTTATCTGGTTTTACTGTTGTGGATTAAGAAATTTGATTCTAGCAAGTAAATTTGAAATTTATTGAAACAATATTTAAGTGTTCAGATAATTAAATCCTGATTGAAACCTACCCAAATTGACTTTTGATTTGAAGGAAGAGAGTAAGAAACGAATTTTTCTCCGGACTACAGGATGCCATTAAGTAAAATTCAGAAGGACATCCGAGAATAATCCCATCAGATGTTGAGAGGATAGTGAACCGGAATAAACCCGTGGCACAGAGAAGGGTATTCAATTTGGTGTGGACTGCGAGATCATATGAAGCAAATTCAGAAACAGTCTGATCCCGGAACGCAAAGGACTTGTGGGTTCAGAAGGAAAAGGTGAATAGTACGTGGAAATGATTACAAGCACAGTTTGGCTTTGGAGTGATACGGAGAAGCAAGCACGGCCGGTATGAGGAAGACCCATTCCCACCCAAGTGGCTTTTGCAAGCAGGTACACTCTAATTTTAACGTAATTTCTGTGGGGTCACCAAATTTGGGTCCTTCTACACTTGTGTATTGGGAAAAAGAAAAAGTAACTTATAATATATTCAGAAACGACATATTGCATAAATATGTTCCTGTTTTAAACGTTCAAAATTAAATAATGCGTCACAAAAACATAAAACAACGTACATTACTTATCGTGAAGTAGAAAGCAGCAGTCACTTGTCAATAAAATTTGTAATGGCAATGATCAATCAAAAATTAAATTCTCCAACCAGGGATTACCTGTAATGCAAGGCGAAACTGTAGTAAAGTTCCAGCCTCCCTAAATCAGAGCCGTTCAAGATGAAAATTGTCTCATTTCATGAAAATAAGCCTGCGTTCGAATGCAGTGTTAGAGAGAACACTGAAACGTAAAATGAAGTACAACCTCCTGTTCATGGAAATTGCACGGTGAAAATTCCTAAAAATCTGTTCAGTCAAGTTGAGGAACAGAGTCCTGCACAGAAATCATCGTACCTCTTTGCGAACCTAGCTCCAATCCTTTCCACCTCAACTGCTCCATTTCTGAGATGGAACTCTAGCATTTTCGAGAGTAAAGGCATTGGAAATGGAGTTTTACTGTGTGAATCGATGATCTAAATATGAGATTACATACGTTATATTATGCAGTTTGGTGCGAAATTTGGGATATGGAACAGTCGCCTCACGAAGAGGTACTGTACAGATTCCACAGAGCCATATTCCATAAGCCATAGCTCGTGAACAACATGAATAGGTACCATAATTATAAAAAGCACTTAGATTTGCATAAATAAACTTTGACGTTCACTTCATCTAGGTAAAATTGTTTCGAGCCTCGAATTAGACTTATCATTCTTCAATAATTAGGTTTTTTTTAAATTGTAATCCATTTTTCCTTTTTTTCCCCTCGTTGGAAGATGGTTGTAAAAAGAATAAAGTTCTCACAATTTTACGGTGTTGTTAGGGGAAGTGAACAGTTCTTCATGGATCGCAATAACCCTTACATGGATCGTAGTCGCAATCTGTAGCCAACTCGACCCGTTTCACGCAATTTTACGCGCCGCAATATAGGAGTTTATATTGCCTTAGGTATTAAAAGCGAGCTAAGGCCACGCCTCGTACGATCATTTTGGGTGAAACGGTGTCGCTATTCGAGCTCTCGCTATTTCGCCGCTTTTGTTGGATCAGTCGAAAGCTATTTCATGAGGTGTGAATACGCCCCCGTGTAGCCGCGTATACGAGTATATTTATGCACCCAACGCGTCGTACGATTATCGTCACGTTTGAACGATCATATCGTTCATATTATACGCTGCAATGGAAGAGCTATGTCGACAGACGTGTTACTACGCGTTATAACAGTACGAGACAGTCAAAAGGCGATGTGTCTAGAAATCCTGCCTCATGATCTGTTACAAGAAAAAATGTTTGGTCATAGATTTTGAACTGAGTTTGATATTATGATCCCTTAGAAGTTGATAAATGTTAAAATTATTATAAATTACCGCTGCTTTAGACTCAAGTGTCCTATGAACGTACATAGCACTTCCGAAGAGAAATAGTCAAACGCTTTGACCAGAGCAGTTAGTGTTTGACCAAAGTCGAAATGAGAAGATTTAGAAAAAAAGTTCCAGTCATGCAGCATGATCGTATGAGCGAATTTTCGTAAGTTATCGTATTATATTATGTTAAATTGTTTTGAAATTTGACCTTTTTGAGCGCCAAGAAAACGCTAACTATTACTTTTATGGCAAAAACCGTATAGATAGTAATCTACTATTCAAAAAGAGATTTTGGGTTTTTTAAAGTTTTTGCAGTTTTTATCGATTTCTTAGCACATTTCAATGAAATTCAAGTACATTTTTCAGCATAATTTTGTACATAAATTTTTCAATGTTCTATTATATAGTTAATGAACTTTATTTGAGCAATATTCTGCTTAAAAATATAAATTTAACGAGTTTTACCCATTTTGGCTATTTCTAGTGAATTTTTCCAGTAAGTACTTTTTATGAAATGTGACCAATTTAATATGCTGGCCAACGTACTCGTCCTAATCCTAAGGATTGGCTCCAAGTTGGATGTGGCTCTCTGTAGATCTCTGAAATTTTCATGAAAATCGGATCAACACTGAGGAAATTAAGCTTGTTATTGCTCGTTTTCAGCAATAGTTTTACAATTTTTTTAATTCGTTAAAATGTGCTAAGTTAGTTCTTGGACAATTACGTATTAATGAACATAATAAGTTGAGAAATCGAGGCACAATTTACCTCATCCTGCATTGATGTCAAAAATCAGTTTATCTACACATAACTTTATGTTTCTTACCATTAATAACTCAACTTTAATATTTATAACTCAGAATATTTTTGAAAAAAAAAAAAAAAAAAAAAGCATATACCTAACACGGAAGCAGACTACAGAATAATGTTATACTTTGTATATCAACAGTGTTCTGCCGGAAAAATTAAAGACTAACGAAATCACAAGGATTGTGATACCCATAACTAATGAACAGGATTCTTAGCGGAAGAACCCTTTCCATGGTAATAAACAAGTGCAAAATGTGTAGACATTTTCCCCCCACGCTTTAGCAAACCGGAAGAAGATCGGCATGAGCCATCTTGGAAATACCATCTGGAGATAAGATATCGTTCTCAAGGATATTGTGCAAGATTCGACCAACTGCATCGCAGTAGCACAAGATGTGTTCGGCATCCTCTGTTCCTGTTCCACAGTAGAGTAGAAAATGTTGCGCATCAGGTTTATAAGAGGCATTTTATGCCTCGTTCTAATCGTTTCAATGAAAAGAACTCGAAAATATCCTAATGAAACCTAATGAAAGAAAATAAGTCCCCACTTAATAACCTGCATTAAAAAGCCTGGTGCAGCCAGAAAAAAGACAAAGGATTTTTTTCCCCCGACGCAAGCGGTATGAGAGTTCAAAGGCTGTGAGAAATGCGAGAGAACCACACGAAAGTGATACAAGCGTCGATGGTTATCTCCCGTGTGTGGCCGTGTTACGGGCTAATGCCATCAGGTAGGGATAACTGCCATTTCACGCTACCCAGATCCCGATCGATCCTTATCAAGCCGCGGTTACAACTGCGGGAGCACGACTTGTTTTCATGTGAGGATTATGTGCCACTCGCCTCGTTTCTCTATCAATAGCATAGGGAACAAATTATTGTGGACTTCTGTCGGTGTACAATTTTCAACCAAAGGATTTTCATCCCAACACTTGATGCACAATATTGTACGGCCTACGTCTGCCAAACGGCTGGTGACCTGGAACCTGGCGACCTAATTTTCGGGCCTCCTTCCGCTTAGAAAAATATTAATTTCAGCAGTCATTGTTAGTGGTGGTTAATTCTATTTTCATGTATATTCAACTAATAAATTAACGACAATAAAAACGTGTGGTGATTAATTGTATGTTCCACCTAAGCAACAAACCTACCCTTAATCCCCACAAAATTCGGAGTGGTATCATATACCAAAGTGGTTTTACAGGCATTTAAAACCTTCATTATAAGGACCGTGTGCTGTATAATAAGGTATATGGCGTTTAAATTTACAGAGAACAGCCTTTGGAGCTCTGAAAACTTCAACGTTTGGTTCAGAATTTAACCGCTGGTAACGAGTTTCAAATCTGACTGGATATTTTGTATTATTTTAAGACATTCACTTGGAATGGTCATAAGAGGCTTTGCTCAAGGTGAGAACGAAGCACGATTCCAATGGGAACCACATAGGGCTTCAGTCACTAGACACCGTCAATATAGACTCTACTGACAGATCGAAGGAGCAATACTAACAATAATGTGAGCGAGACGTCACTGCACTCTGCAACAAGAGATACAGCAATGACACACTGTAACCCCTACGGCAGATGAAAATTACCAAAAAAATGAAAACTAAAACTAGTACTAGACAAGCACTCGTGGCCTTGTCTCTATTTACAGGGTGTTTATTGGTCTAGAACCTCCTAGAAGTCAATTCTCCAACTAATTTCTGATCAAAAGGTCCTCTTGGAGATTTTTTTAAACGCTTTGTTTTCGAATTATCAAATTTTAAAGATTTTTTCGTGTTTTCGACCTTAAGTCACTAAAATGGCCATAACTACCGACCCTAATTTTTCATGTAAACAAAAATTGAGGAGACCGTTGGAAAGAGCGTTTCATTTCCTTATGGAAAGGCCACCTAACATGCTAGATTACGCAGGAAAAATAGTCAGGAATCTATCCCAAAGTGAAGAAAATTGTCAAAAATTGAAAAATACGTATTTTTAACCCGCTGAAAGGCATGGATAATCCCAAGGAATGTTCGCGCACGTTACAGGAAAAACTTCCCTAAACTGTCAATCGGTCAAGTCAATTTTAAAATTAGCAAAGAAAAAGTGAAATTGACTAGACCGTTCAAAAGCTAACAATTTGAGGATATTTTTCCCGAATTCCCCATAGATTTTCCTTAACAGAAAACAGGTGAAAAGTTCGTGAGAATTTCGTCAGAAAACATTAAAAATTAACAAGTATCAAGTTTGAACTAGACAAAAATAACTAGAAAGGGGTTTGAAAAAATGTTTGGTTGCCGATCCGATGGGAAATTTAATGCTCATTCCAACGGTATCCTCAATTTATACGTAACTTAACCAATTAAGGAAGTTATGGGCAAGGTCGAAAAAATCTTAAAAATTGGATAACTCGAAAACCAAGCATTTAAAACGAAAAAATCTCCAAGAGGAACTTTCCATCCGAAATGAGCTCTAAAATCGATCCCTGAAGTTTTTACGTATCTTTCTCGGAGACCCTGTATAGTCTGTTGGTTATATCGTCTAAAATACTATTATAATGAGTAAAACATGGCTATGACTGATATAATACATTTGAATGAATATAATCACATACACTAGAAATATCACAGCTCGCAGTAGAGACCAGCTGCTCTCCGTTACAATATCAGAGAGTTGGCCACGTCTGGCCCAGACAAAACTTCAACTCACTGAGGGGCTGCAAACTGGGCCCGCAATTCCATAAAGTTTGAGCGAGCCTCCAGAAAAAGGCTAATGAACAGTCGATCCCCAAAAATTTGACACACAAATCATGACGAGCGACTGCACTAAGCAGGACTCAGTAGTTAAGAAGGTAGCGATCAGGGAGCTTAATATAAAGCCCAGCTCCAAACTTCAACATCAGAACGAAATTGGGCCATGAGTGATTGAAAAACTAGTATTTAATGACATCTTTTTCAACGCACACATGATTCCATAGATTGACTACGTTGAAATTCTTTGAGGCTGTACCTACCTAATAGGACTCACCAAATCATAGAGTGTTGAGAGGTATAAGAATCGTGTCTATCTATGGAACAGTTATACGCACAAAACACTGAACGAAGTAACGGTGTAATTCTCTCGAAAGTTGCAGAAACTCCTTAGGTCTATCTTTACAAAGGAATCACGTAAAATGTTGGTAAGGAGATGCGAGATAATTTGGGAGGCGGTGGAATGTGAAAATGCAGGACTGTAAACCATCCGCGGTATTGCAGCCGCTCGGAAACTCCCAAGAAGGGAAAAACCGCCTGGCAGGCAGACCCCCGATCCACCCCACTATAACACAACCTAACTCCTCGCCCTTTCTCAAGAACCCATAAATATCTCAGCTGCGAGCCTCAAAAGACGCCTAATTCTGGTAGACGACGGATCGCAGCCATAAGCAGCAAATATGATGAAATCCCTTCATTCAAGTTGGAATTTATACATACTATATACAAATAATATAATGACTCAACAACTACCGTGTCACTATTTAAGTGAAATAAAGAATGCATAGAAAACCTCAGAATCCAAGTCTAACTACATCATCCGGGGAATCCGATTAACATTAGAAACCGAGACGAAGTGCAGATTGAATACCTCACGAAATACAAAGAGGCTTCAAAACAATATTGACCCCCATTTAACACAATAGTTTGTCGTTACCTAATGTTAACTATATACGTTGAAAAACAAAAAATAAGAATACTAAAATGAAGGGAAGCATTGGTCTGTACTTAGAAAATTTAATAGTAAGAATTGTGGGTGAATACATTTTAAATGAATTTTATAACGACGATGGTGTTTTTTTTTTCCTTTTTAAGGGAAGATGACTTTATTTGTAAATCAATGTTGTACATCTCAGTTGGTGTAAATGCTTTGAATGGAGTAGGAACTACCTAATTAACATGAAGCGAGCATTAAGATGAGGCCCAATGGCTGCCCTCAGATTAAAAATAGAAAAGACATTTTCTCGTGATTAGATGTCTTCTTGTGTGTCCAGTAGGTCCGTGTGTCGTTTTCTCTTTAGTCGTCGTGTCACTCGTGGTGCAGGAATGTGTGTTGCTGTAGCGTGTACTGATGGATTTGTGTGAGTTGTCATTGATGTGTGTAGTCTGTTGTAACGTGTCTTGATAACTTCTTCTACCCTGGGAATTATCAGATCTTTATGGATTATGGTGTTGCGTAGAAACCATGGAGCACCTACGATGGTCCTTAGGTAGAGGTTTTGTTTTGTCTGTATTTTTTAATTTGTGATTTGCAAGCTGAATCCCAGATTTCACACTCGTACATCCTTATGGGGCGCACAAGGGTTAAATATATTAGTCTTTTGAGGTGGAGAGGGAGGCGCGATTTTGCTGATTTTGCTTCCAAAAGGCATCTTAGTGGTATGTAGAGAAACTGAAGCAGTGAGAAGCAGCTGCTATCAAACCAATACAGAATTAGATATGTAATACATAATAAAGTTCCAGTCATGCAGCATGATCGTATTAGCTGAGCGAATTTTCGTAAATTATCGTAATGTGTAATGTGACATTGTTTTGAAATTTGAGCTTTTCGAGTGTAAAGAAATTGTTAGCTATAAAGTATTTTGAATAATAATCAACCATTCAAAAAAAGATTTTGAATTTTTAGCTTTTTTGTAGTTTTTAATAGATTTTTTTAAAAAATTTTTAATGAAATTTAAATACATTTTTCAGCATAATTTTGTGTATAAATTTTCGAATATTAAATTTTATAGTTAATAAACTTGATTACCTCATATCAATTTCAACACGATTGTATCATTAATACCTACTACGCATGCACCATGTGAAATACTTGTAATGCCCTTAATTTCCAGTTTTCATCCGATTTTATTGAAATTGTCAGCGAATGCGCGGTTTAGGTTGTAGATGGTCCTGTAGCTACTTCATTATTTTAAACTCATCAGTTCATTCTGCGCTTGTACAAACGTAAATTACATTGAGTCTCATTTTTAGCGAATTTTTGAAGAAAATTAAGGTATTGCTCTCGCCTCAAAATTTGTAGAATGTTTTGAAAAAATTTTATACAGAAATCCGTTTCAGGCTATTCTGAATCATATTCTGAAGTTTAACGCATTTTTTAGCGAATTTTCTTAGAAAATAAAGCTATTGCAATGGCTCCAAAAATTTTAAAATAAAAATTTTCAAAACTTTTCTTCTTCGAAATCTGTTTTGAGGCATTCTGAAATGATTCCTGGATTTTAACGCTTTAATATATATATATATATATATATATATATATATATATATATATATATATATATATATATATATATATATATATATATATATATATATGTATGTGACATTCCAGACGATAACTCTCGATAGAATTGAGATAAAAACTTCGTTCTTTCGCCAAAGAATCAAGCATTTCAAAAGAAAGGATGAGTTCGTTGGACAACACTATTTGATTACATTAAATAGGTCAAATTTCAAAAAATGTACTCGAAAAATCACTAAAAAAGGCAAAAAACTGCTAAAAATTAACAAATTTCTATTTTTTAGCAGAATGCTACTCGAAAAAAATTAATCGAATATGAACTAGGACATTATAAGCACATTTCACGCTACTTCTTGATTTACTCATTTCCGCTATGGAATTTTTCATAAAGATCAATGATCTATACGACATTCATGATAGGTAAACGAGGAAGCAATGTGCCACACCCAACGTTGGCAGAGGAATTTTCAAAAATTTTTTTCTCTTTTTTTTTCGGAATCGCTCCTATAAGAATATGAACAAGGTGTCCTACATACAAGCAGGCCTTGTACGTAAAACTATGCGGTCCTTTGTATAGGAGCATTGTTTGGTACTGAACAATATGGATTAGCGTTATGAAGTGACACATAGGTCCTCGTATATTATTAAACGATACAATCAATGAGATCGTTACCTCCAGCCAAGTCTATGAATATTGAACGCGTACCTACCGCTCCTTTGTATAGGAGGATTGTTTGGTCATTGTAGCGTTATGAGCGTCCGTATTTACCGGCAAGTCGAGCTTATCGCATGGGACGGAATCGCACTCACTCGGCCCCCTCGCCGTTTTGTTATGCCACAAGAAGAATGACGCTATTATTCGGGCATTTCCCCCACCATCCGCCTCGATGGGGCCGTTTGTAAAAGGCGCTCGCTTCCCCGGTGACTAACTGCCTCCGTCTTTTGTCGCTGAAGCTGTATAAAAGCTCGTTTTTGTACGTTTGGAATGCTCCTTCAAAGCGGTCCCTTGTGTGCGATCCTTTTTCGATCGTCACCCTCCCCAATGGCTTTGAAGGTAGGAGGTACTTCTCAAAATATTATCAGACGGCGGTTATTACGTGTCGCCTGTAACCAGCGATTGAGATTCCTTCGTCGTGGTTTTCTTTTTCGTGACCCATTCGTGTATATCAAAGGAGCGATTCAATAAAATGTTTCAAAAGAAAGTTTGTCAGAAGGTTTGAGAAAGGCAACTCACTTTTCAATGAGCGATATTGTGAGTCTGGAAAACGGTTTATTAAAGAATTTTCAAAGAAATATCAACTACTTCAACGACATTAAAGTTACAATAAAGAATGCTTCAACTTTTTCAATCGAAATTCATCTTTGGCGCTCCTACACAAAAACTCCACGGTGTCGAAATTCACAGGTGCATCTCAATTGAACACTATCAACCAACCTTCAATCTACCTCAAACCAAACACCTACCTTAGATCTACCTCAATTAAAACACTAAAATTGAAATGAAATAATAATATGTAGAGTATCAAGACAAATAATGTATACCGACCCACTAACAAATCTCAGTTGTAAGTAAATTTTCAATGGACAAATTGACATAAATATACCTACAATAGGCTATCTCACAATTGGAAATTCAGAAACAACTTGAACATAACAGGTATCTCAAAATTTAGCCACATTCTCTAAATTGACTTGCCTTCCCAGGTTTGGAAATTTCTCAAAGGCCTTAGGAAAATGATTTAAATTGTGATCAAAATCATTTTTCTACTTGCCCCGCTTTGAACAGTTAAGATGTTGGTCGTCCTTCCTGATCCCGAAGGCAAGAAACTCAAATCATCCAGTGAACATATAATTGAGGCATGAAGAATGGCAAAAGTTATTCGACTTTCTACACGTTAACACACCCGTATGATATTCGTACCTTGTGGATGTGACCACTTGTCTGCTAAGTGCTAAAACAGTACCTTCATAAATGCCGTCATTTGAGGTGCAGATTGGCCACCCACAGAACACGACAAGGGTGAAAAGGAAGCGAGACACAGTTCACTAGCCCACAACTTTAAATATCAAAACTATACGAGATATAAATAAGCCAACAAATTAGCGAAAAGACGTGATTGCTAACTACGTTTGTTCACTTAGAAGGACTATACTAAAAGGACTTCAACCCAAACAGCCAAGATCAGGTACAGATAATGAGGTCACGTTCTTAATAAACACTGGAACTCGAGCAGGGAATCATGGTAATGACAGAATGTTTATTGTGCAATGAGATAAATTGATAAAACTACGGTACTAGGAATCAGTCTGAAATGAGGAGCTTCAAACTTGGGAGCAAGAACTAAGCAGAACATCATAGAGGCATACAAAATTGTCCAGAACTACACCATACAAAACAAATTGTTGTATAAATGTCTTGATGGTAAGTGAAGTAGGCTTATTGCAATTTATTCCAGTTACCTCAAATATGATCTTTAAAGCGCGTTATAGTAAACGAGGTATTCTCGTCAGAATTTTGAAATTTCGACCCCAGATGCGGTTTCAGAGCTCTTATCATCTGTTGTTAAGTTTCGACTAGTTGTGATAAGAATCTATTACAAAGTCGGAAGAAAATCTAGGAATCTATATCTATTCAGAATGCATTCATCATAGATGCAAGAAGAAGAAGTTGAGATTCATATGAATTAACGCATGTAAGCTGTTGAAAGGTTTCCTGTCTGAATCTCTCCAATAAATCAGACCGAAGGAATACTATCACGAACGAAAGATGCAGATGATTTGGAACCTTCTTACGACGCGTCTGATTCTGAAAGACATTGTTAATCGCTTACAAGGAAAATTTTTGAAGTGCTATCATTGGGTGATTTCTGTTGAAAACAGATAGATAGTGGAACCCTACATCATCATCATTGCCATGGAAAACAGCTTCATGTGAATTTGATTGAGTACTCGAGGTGTAATCTGATTGGCTGATGATCAACTGTGGGTTCAGTGCGCCGGAAGTTGGCCTTATCCGGAATACTGGTAACATTCATGAAGCCCGAATCATCATGGAACGATTGGAAAGATATAAGCTGCTAAGAGTTCAGCTCAATTGCTAAAGGGCGGAAACAAGCTCTAGTAAAATAGTTCCAAACCAGCCTTTTAACCAGTCACACCTATCGGACTGCTGCAGAAACTTCGCTCCTCTGACTTAGGGTTAAAATCAAGCCTTCTCCCCCTAGTTCAGTCGCAAATACGAGTTGACGGTAAAGAGAAAGCACCCGCCAATTCAACTTTACCAAGTTTGGTAAAGTAATTCAAGTTTACATCGCTCCGCTGGATTTCGAGCTTCCTGAAAGTTCCATTTCGTAACCCCCGAACGTTTCTCAGCCATTATTCCTTCCGACCCAATTGCAACTTTGTTAGTTTGTTAGTAAGCGGAACTCGTGCATTACAGTGCACTAGCTGAGTTATATACATTTCAAAAAAACACAAAAATAATAGTTTTAGAAATTTAGGTGTCCAAAAAATGGTATAAAAAATTCATGTTTCGGCTTCGGGTTTTTACACACATGAATGGAGCATCCCCGATTAAGAGCATTGAGGTCAGTGAGGTAAGGGTATTCCAGCAAGTCAGAATTTCACACTTTTGATCTCAAATCAATGTCCTAGTAGAACGAAAAGATTGTTTTTCCCCCTCTAATTCAGTATGAAATCTAGACTACTTTTGTCATAAATCAAGAGACAAATTTAAGTCGCGGTGTCGCGAAAGATTTGTTCATTCTTCTAATATTAAGAATCTTGAGAGCTCATGTTTCCTCAATACCTAGAAATTCAATCCCGAGACAAGACTTTTTTTTGTCGTTCCTGGATGTTGGAATTTTGTTCAACAGCTCTCTTCTTTCCTTAACAATCTATGTTTCAACAGGCAAATATCTTTTAAGACGTCTGCCAAGGTGGGAGGGCAATATAACATCCTGTAACATAGTAACATGGACCAATAGCTCTAATAAATCGTTTCTTGGACCAGTAATATTATCGCAATAAATCGATGTTTCGATAAGTTTGCGCATGCGCACTCGCTACTGTTCGTCGTACAGTGAGCCAGAAATCAAGTCAAGGTGGACAAAATTATTTTTGAGCTATTCTTATAGAAAATTTTGCGGTGATTCAGAATATTCCCCATGCCCCTATCCCTAAAATAGCTTCTTCGACCCAAGAAACCGATTTTCGACAATTTGTCTCACTTTTTGACCATTGGAACTGACCTAAATTTGTTTCGTACCAAAGAAAAGTTGTAGAGGAAAACGAATTAAAAATTCAACTCAATCCTAACTAAAATTCAGAAACTCGTAAACGAGTTCCACTATCCGCTTCACAAGCAGATACCATGTTATATGGTCTTTGATTGGGGATTTCATAACGGTTGTCCTCGAGTTGTCCTCGAATGTTGACAAGAGGATGAAAATGTTTCCTATGCAGTGGAGTAAGATGCTATTGCTTCACGTTAAGAATAATGTAACCGGCTTATTAAAATTGTTTATTGAAAAACACTGAAATAGTGACACAAATTTTGCAAGACGGAAATTTTTGGTTGACCCCCCAGAGCAAAGACATATCCATGTCAAAATTGTGCATCGAATGAGCCCACCGCCAGCTCTCTAACTCTTTTCCTCGATTTTTCAAAGTACTCGTGACCTACCCCACTTCCGTGGAAATCCTCAACAAGTGAGTGGTAGATCACGAAAGCTTTGAAAAATCAATTCAAAAAATTTAATTATCTTCTAATTACACAAGTCAAGAAAAGTAATACCTATTACACGAATAATTAGAATTAAAAACTTAAAAAGGAAGGGCGGTGAAATGAATTGTATTACGTTTAGTTGAGGAATAACTATGGCGCATGCGCAAAACTAAAATAGGTAAACCAGGTGAAAATTAGACTTCGTAATAAGCCCATTTTGATGACATTTTCAGGGATTGCGCAGGTAAGCACTAACTACGAGTATTTCAATTCTCAATGTTACCTACGTTTTCTATTAGGCCCAGACCCACATGTAGTGTAGTGCAAGAAAAATAGTTTCCGACTAATCGCACATATTTTCCGGTGACCTTTCGTGTGTTGTGAAAACAAAACCATTTAGCATTATAGAGAGTACAAATTATCTTGCTAGATGGAAGCAGTGAGTATAGAATTATTCTTTCTATTCTCTCTGGATGGAAGTCATAGCTCAAACAAACGAATATTAGATTCGATAACACTTCAGCGTGTCACTATGAGTGCTATAATGACCAAACGACCTATTACATCGGAACAACGTCAATCCCCCTCGATGATAAATAAGTCATCGTTTACCGAGCAGTTCAAATAGATCTTTCAACGTTCATCCTTGATGCAGATGTTACAACATGTTTTATTGCCTTCTTCCACGCGAGGTCTCGTATAATAGGAGGTAACGGATCGTGTTTGTTTGCTCGCCTGTCCGACTCATCGGGACGAACGTTTCCGCCGAACCTTGTTTGTCTTGTCAATACAGATCCGACTGTCAACCGCCCGCTCTACATCTCTTTATTCAATCACGATCACGAACTCTCCGGTATCTCATTGATTGAAGGCTCGGGAACGATTTATTTTTAAAAACTCGACGGAGTTCCCCTCTGAAGTCGAGAACCGGCCTTGTTTCTATACATAGGGTAAGAAGTTGTCAATGACCGTTCAGTCCGGAGCAGTTCACCAACCTCGGAACTTGTAGAAAAAAAATGGAATTGCTTGTTTTTTTCTCAATTTTGTGATGTAAAAACATTTAGGTAATCTAACTCCCGTAACCTTTAAACTGCAGTAAACATTCTAACGAGCACTTCAATAGTACCAATCATTAGTCCGAATGCTGATACTGAGATTTCCACCGATCGAGTCATCCAACAGATTTGGTGGGAAAAAGCTAGAAGGATCTCAACACTAGCATTAAGGAGTTTCATACTTTAAAATTAATTTATATGTTCAGTCCGAAATTGGCCAGGTTCAGAATATTACGTCTGCTCAACTGTAATAAAACAATCGCTTTCGACCAATAAAACAATTTACTAAGCACTGAACTATTTTATTATTTCATTAAATTAACTTGTGGATCGTCCAGAATCAGTACTGAATGTTCAGGGTTCACTACACTTTTATTTATCAGAAGAACAATTTCAGAATGTTATTAAAAGCTCCAACAACATTAACAAATTGAACAGCCAAACTCCAACATTCCAATTAAGTTTAATTGAGATGGTGGGTGACCATTCATCTTCTTTTTTCAACTTTCTATTCAACTTTTTTCAACTTCTATTTTTTCTCCAAAATAAATCGACCCATTTTGAATGAATTTGTACATTCAAATTGAACATGTATATTCAATTGTACATGTACAATTGAACTTGTTCATTCTATTGTATGTGCAATTGAATTGTTTATTTCATACTGTGTACAAACACGCCCAGAAAAAAGTTTAAATCCATTTTATTTTTTTCCAAAACGGATAGAGAGAATTTGATAAAATTTACTGAAGTTACTTTTTTTTTCATGGTAACCTCAGAAGCGGGTTGAGACTGAAGAAGAGCTTAAAAAGCTGAAAAAATTACGTAATAGATCGAAAAAATATTAAAATTCGAAAAACGTTTTAGAATGCCCCGCAACCCGCAAGGAACTTCAATGAAAGCAGATTTTCGGAGGTGTTAGTTCCTAAAATATAGAAAGCTTTACAAAAACTTTATTTTAAACGAAAAGCCGCAAGTAGAAAGGAACGATGCTAGAGGCCTCGTACCAGATGTTTTGTCAATAAAATATGGGGAAAGAAGGTTATTTCTTTTTGCAAATACAATGGATGAGCTCTACTCTGAGGGGAAAGTTTGGTTTGATCGTGTTCAGCATGAAATTTCTGATAGGACCCCGAAACGGGAAATGTGAGGCAATCGGAGACCAACTCATGACAGATGTTCCATCTAGTTGGGTACAACTCACCGAAAAACCACTTCCAGCCGAGTTTGGCCCGTTTTCAAAAGCTCCAGAAACCTCGAAGACGCAGCATCTGCTACGCGGGGTCCTTTTACAGAGCTTCCTCCTTCGGCGAGTCAGCTGGTTCACCATAATTACAACGCAACGTGGAGGAAAAGAAAACTGATACAGGGATATGACGCGTCAAATGTTTCGTGTTTCACGAATGGAGAAGTTCAACGGAGAACGAAAAGCTAATACGACACGAACCGTTGGCCGTTGCGATCAAAGTGATATGAAAATAACTGGTATGATCGTCATTATTTGTTATCTTCGCCAGCTTTATTTCTATTTTGAGATCAAATAGTCAGTGGCGTTTTATGATATCAAACAGTCAATTGCGTTAAATTCAATAGCAGAGAACGAGAGAAGGTGGTTCTTTTACCGAAGAGATTTGTATGAAGATTGGTACATACCGGCAGGTCACTAAAGGTAATAATATTATGTAGGAAGGTAATAATAATATTATGTCGATATTGCGCCCGTGTACTATTACGTACAAATTATTGTATTCCTGCTGCATTCATTAGGTAAATAATACGAAACTAAGAGAAAAATATAATCATCACACTGATACCGGAACGCATGTGAAGTTATTTACTTTCACAACACTGAACACTAACGCGAACGTTATGTTGTGTAAACGGCCTGAACTCTCCTAATCTCACATGATATGAGTTTGGTCTAAAAATTAAGAGAAATGTATTAGTGTCTGTCTGTCGCACTGTTTTCTTCGTATACGCTGCGAAAACACAGCATGGTAATCCACTACATGTTTCACATCCTATACAAACTTAGGTATAGACTTATATAAACTTAGGTATACTTGAAATATTTTTTTGTTTTCTCCAACATGTAAAAAGTATATACTAATTTTTTCAAAGCGGACCCACTAGTTTTATTAGATAACTACTATTTTCCCGTTCTACTTTTATCTTTTCAATGACCATGCGACCCACCTGTGGAACAACAGTGGACCACCTCGCGAACCACCATTTTAGAATGAGGCTCAAAACGGATTCCCGTGAAGAAAAATTTGAAAAATTATTATTTAATTTTTTTTTCTTGGAGCCATTGCACTAGGCTCTATTTCTATGGAAATTCCCAAGAAAACACGACTGGACAATACTGCTCGATTGTGAATCTATTTGGGTGGCTTACAGTATTATAACCATTCCTCTGATATTAGACTTGATCCTCCTATTATACCATATAGTTAAGCTTGTATCTTGAAAAAAAAGCGCAATAGGGATCATAATCACGATTACAATCATTGGGTTTTAGAGTTGTGATTACAATAAATTACGATTATATTCACAGAACCTGGAGATATGATTACGATTACACTTTTGAATACGATTATGATTACATTCGTAATCTCAGCTTTTCTGAAATTATATTCGTAATCACAAACTTCTTTTCTGATTTCGACTGTAATTTTTTTTTTTTTTTTTTTTTTTTTTTTTGTGATTTTGCTGTAACAATCAATAAATGTTCCCTATAAATAAGCACGTTACGGCACATTTTTCCTGTATTTACAGTCATAATCATAATTTCTCCTGCCATTACAGCAGTAATCAAGGTTTTGAAAATGAAAGGATGAGATCGTAAGCCAGCACTTTTAGAGCACAATAAATTGGTCAAATTTCAAAAAATAAGCTAAAAAAATTACTAAAAATGGCTAAAAACCATTCAAGAGCATGTATAATTAACACAAATTTAAGGAAAAACAAAAAGTTACACCTCAAACTATTTTTTATATTTCGGCTTTAGTTGCCTTTTTCAAAATATGAAGTATATTATATATATATATAATATTGCTTGAATAAAGTTTATTAACTATAAAATAGAACAATCAAAAATTTATGTACGAAATTGTGCAGAAAATGTGCTTAAATTTCATTAAAATTTCCTTTAAAAAACTACAAAAAATCTAAAATCTTTTTTGAATAACACATTATTATTTAAACTACGTTTTTTGCATAAAATTAATAGTTAAAAATTTCTTCGCACTCTAAAAGCTTAAATTTCAAAACAATTTAGCATTATACAATACGATAATTTACGAAAATTCGCTCATTCGATCATGCTGCATGACTGGAACTTTTTTCAAAGTTCCGCACACTGGTTTCGTAAAACACTCCTCCAGCGTGACGTCAACAGTGCAGCAAACTTAGAAAAACCATAGAAAGAAAACTGCTCATCTTAGGAGAGTGCAGATAGTGTCAAATGTCTTAGAATTGAATCTGCTAGCATCTAAAAATATAAAACGAATACGTGGGTGACGCGTAATACGTGGATTTTAGAAGGCACGAATTCCTTTGCAGATTGAGCATCCTAGATTAATTTGGTATCCAGTCATTGCACCATATAATTTTGCGGTAGGTACATGACTCGGAGCTGAATCTGGTCACTGAAGACCTCAACCCTTTACAAACACATTTTGATTAAACGGTTTAATGACGATGTTTAATGACCTTGCTCGTTCGAAACGGTTTTTTCGGCTATTCAACTTTTATACCTCCGGGTCGAAAAAGGTTTCCTCTCCGCAGCAACAAGTAAATCGGAGGGGTCAGCAACATAGTAAAAGACTTTAGGGCCGGGGACTTTATCGCTTCCCGGAGAAACATAAAACCCTATCGTAAATATATTGGTTTTGTGAGCCCTATCAACTTATGTAGTACCCACTCTGTATTTTTATCGCTCCACCCTTCAAATTATCACGCCTACAGCCAACAACTTTCATTAGTGTATGCGACGTTTTTACCTGTAGCAGTCACAATATTTTCAATTCCAATAAAGATTCGAACCTCGAGAGGTGTTATTGTGAATAAAATGAGAATAAAAGTCACAAGGATTTGTGCGAAATAAAAATCTATCGCAACACATTGGTTGATTGATTTATACGTATACCTACTCTGCAGTTTACAGTGTTCCACCCTCCAAATCTTGACGTCTATCAACCTTTATTTCAGAGCCTGGTTACCAACTTTGTTTATCAGTTGGATCACGGATTTTCTGAATGAACCCCAGTCCATGGACGAGTTTATGTCAAAATATCAAATCTATCTGTGATAAATAAACAGAGTGAAACAACGTCGGACCACGGGGAGGACAAGAAGTTTGTAGGGATCTTTCGGTTCATCATTTTCAATAATAAACCTTTGTAGTCGACCAAGAAAAAATAATATTTTGACCACCCTCAAAATTTGATTGTTTACGTTTCAAGAAAAAAAAAAATCTAAAAATTGGAGAGAGAAAAATCCGCCGTACGATCCTTATGAGATTTGTCTCAAAATCGTCTGATGGCCAGGGTGTGCGTGATCACGTTTGATCAAACCTAACAAGTAGAAGTTAAGGCCTATTCGATATCCCAAAAACTTCCGAAATAAAAGGGTACATACCTATATTTGTTTGATTTAAGGACAAAAGGTTCAATGAATGGAATTATCCGTTCGTTCTCCATATGTATTGGGAATAAGGGGATATTAAGGCACCCGCCTACACCTCAGATGGCGCTAGTACGAACAGGGCATCGTAGCTTATTGGTTGCGTAAAGGGCTGCTGCACGGGTGGCTGGGGCTATTTTCACGGGACTATAAGTTTTTTCATTCTCCGAGTCACTTCAAAGGTTTTTAAGGTTTTTATTTGTACACTTACTTATTAGTTTATTTTTTTAAATTCATTTGTTTTATGTGTATATATATTGTGATGGCATCTCGTTATATTTCAGTAATGCACCTCAGATTCAGTTTGATATGTAATTTCCTATGGACTAGTGATCTGCGTAGCTAAGCTTTGAGTAATAATTTGTAGTGTTTTTGGTTATGTGACAGGTTATGTGTGGAGACCAAAAGGCGACAATATTAACTCATGCATTTTTAACTCATTCAGTTAAAACTGACACTCATTTCAATAGCAATGACAATTTCGACGCAACCGCATTGACAAACAGAAACGAAATCGAAACATTCCCATAACTTTAAAAGCGTTACCATTGTCTCTTATTGACATTAATTATGTTTTATGGCTAGACCTGTTATCAAGGCTGTTACATATTTTTCGCGTCACATTATTTTGACACGGTACTTTATTGCGTAAAGCGAGCTGAGTGAGCTAAATTATCTCCTGTTCACCCTTGGAAGAAATTGATAGGGAAACTCTCTGGGTCTTTAGAGACGATTAAATTATAGACTCTTACCTGATCAGCTGACTGAGCTAACTTCTCACCTGTTCACTCCAGGAAGTTGAAATTTGATAGGGAGATTCTCTGAGTTAATGAGAGACGATTGAAATATAGGGCTGTTGACTGAGCTACATCATCTTCTGACCCTAGGATGTTGAAATATTATAGGGAGACTCTTTGGGACATTTGGGCTCTTCCCTAGTCAGCTGTGAGAGTTAAATTCTTTCCTGTTTACCGTAGGAAATTGAAATTGAGTGAAATTGAGAGAGTGGGATCTTGAGTTGAACCAATGAAGGAGAGAAATTCCTGCGAAGCTCAATTGCTGTTGCAGGGTATGAGTTTAGCAGCAGATCCTATACGGGGCACTTTAAGAAAGTAACCACAAATGATGAAGAACTGCCAAGAAGAAGGAAACTGCCCCTCTCAATGAAGAACCGCTGTACATTTCCGATGCAGGATTCTGTTTGCTGAGCAAACACCAAGGGGAAGCATTGTGTTTCAAATGGTGTAGGGCATGTGAACAACTGTTGAAACTCAGTCCCTTTCACCCTTGCTTGAAAAAGGTACCATATCATCGGTTACCAATTCTATTTTATGACCCTAACCAGTTTATGAATGTGATAAAATGTATGTAGGGTCGGTTGATGTTGACAGGCGCAGTTTGGCGCTGCTACTTTATAATGGTGCGACTATTGAAACAGCTAGACTTTTGTGTTAAGGACATTAACAATTATGTTTAAAAACAAATCTTACTCATAAACAAGGAAAGAAAGGCCTAAGATGTACAATCGCAACTGATGTAGGGTAGATTTTGGTAGAAAACTATGTTAATGGGAGTAAATAGTACTCATTGGGAGAGAAGAGATTGGTATCCAGGTCGAACCTCTTTTACTTAACATTACTATTCCTCCTCAAACTTGAATGTGATATGCACTACCTCTTGAATTCTTGTGATATTCTAAGAAGCCTTGTCATATTCTCTTCTGTTCTCGACTGACAACTTGTGTCAGGTTCGTAAATGGTAGCAGTGATATGTGATCGCTGAATTAATGATTATATTGGTTAAATAAGAGACCCAACTCATATTTTTCATGAGGAGTATCTTCAAAAGTGACTCAATACGTGAGTTCTCCGATGGCAACATGAAGAAGATTGTGAAGTTTTACTCCCGAAACAGAGGTGATTACAACGCGTCGCGTCGGTAGTAAGCTATAGGCATACTATTGGATTTCGAAATTATTCAATTAAATTTTCTCGCTGGTACTGGTACACGATCAGCTGATTCGAGACCTCCATCTAGAAGTTGTTCTGGGAGTTCCAATTTTGTCTCAGCTCTTTGTTTGTTCAGTTATTCCGAGTGCACCAAGAGTTGTGGTGTTCCTAGTGAAGCCTAACTCCAGTAGGGAGTTTTGCTAGGTCCTTCTATAGCATCTAGTACATTCAAAAAACCCGTTTGATAATCAACAATGATCAAGTGCGCCTAGATATCAAAAGCATAATATTAAATGCGATCTAGGGAGTAAAATTTTATATGGAGTCAATCTATCAGCAACGAGAATACGTGCTGGGTTCGCCTAGACCCTGAAGAGTTAGGTCTAAGCCTAGAGTTAGGCTTCACTAAAAATTATCCAAGAATCCCTAAACTAATTCGTAAAACTTTGTAAGATAATGTCAGGATAGAGTTTCGTAACATCAGTAAATTTTTGAGTGATGCTGACAATTTACATTCTGATGCGCTGAGTAATAAGGGGAAAATCGTGATCAAAGTGTGTCGACGACACACATTGTGGATAGAGAAACTGAATACATTCAATTATTAGTCTAATACATTCTCTTTCAACTTAGTAGGTAGAAAGTAGTGCATCTAATCGATCGTTGATTATTAATGCAATATTAATGACTCTCACTGGTTTTCGAATGTGATCTATGTAGAATCAGTTGGATGTTGACGGGCGCAGTTTGGCACTATTATCACTACCCCGGTGCCTTCACAATGGCAGGTGGTCCGACTCATGTTTTATTCATCTCCGTGCGCTGCCTGGAAGGGGCCTAAACTAGCATTTACCCCGCGAGCCCGCCCGCGCCCCGAGCCACATTATCTTCTTGGAGCACGCCGGCTCCGAGCCTGAATGGGACCAGTTACGTCAGCAGAGCACTACAGCCGATTTGATATGGCATTAGCCGCAGTCACATGTTGGTACAGATTGCGGAGAATGATCCATTGAGGGCAAACCGTGTGTTACTAACTCTCAAGCTGGCTCTGCAAGGGAATATGCTCCACATCTACTTCAGCCCTAAGCTGACGTTCAATGAGCATTGATCCTTATCAGTTGTCGTTTTTGGTTGTAATGAGGAGATTGGAGTGGCATTAACGTTTTAATATGATATTCGCGCGGTCAGATCGAGCGGCGCCAGAGGAATGCGCGAATTCATAATTTAAATTGCCCAAAAGCGACTACTGTTTTGTCCATAAGCGCCTAGTCATGACCGGAAAGCGCCAACCAAACACTCTCAAAAGCGCCAAAGTCTTAAAAGCGCCAATGAAACTGCGTCTATTGTGAACTAAACATTGACAACGAAAATACCTTTCTCTGATTCGTTCAAGGTCGCATGAGATAAGTTTATCACGATCGCTAGATAAATATGTTTATCACTTCATCAACAGTCCCTTCCTCACCATCACTGAGCCTACGGCCTACATTAGCGTGGCCTTTTTCTGGAGTGTTCGTTCGAACAATGGACTGCGATATCTCTGGCGCTTATGGGCGGCAGCTGCTTCGAGAATTCCAGTAGTCAGAAAGTTTATTTATTTGTTTTATACATACGGGATAGCCCAAACAAAACATCAAAGCAGTGGTTTATAAATAATAGAAGTAATACAGAATACTAACTTCAAATTATAAGAAGAAACTTGAGGGTGATTCAGAAGAACATAGAAAAAAAAAAAAAAACTTGGGTTGAGGGTGATTAAGAAGTTTGATGGAATCGAGAATATGAGACTTGTAGAACTTTCAGATATACTGTTGGGATTTCAACGTCAACACGACAATATAACAGTTAATCCGTTAGGTTATTATAGGAAACACCAAAGTATAGGATATTCCTAATGGGAGTGCATATTGCTATCCATTTCACACAAATTATTTGCATTTAAAGTAGCCCGTGCCAACTATATTCTACACAGAAAACTCTCTACTTCAATGAGTAATTTCAATTATTATGGCATACATTGGTCAGTCTATCAATATTCATTTTCATATTTCATACAATAAACGGCACACAGTCCAACGTACATTATGAATATAATCCATAGAAATCTCAATGTAAACATGAAATATCCTACGTATAGGAGAATAAATTATCAGATGAGAATAACTGAAATTTTGTCATGGGTAGAGTAGAAAAGGCGAGAATAGTATCAAGAGTCTGATTAGTAGCAAATACTTGTAACAAGGATAATCTTACTTCACAACGAACGAAAATGTAAACGTATAATTAATTACTATACCACAGATCTTAATAGGATTATGATATAATGTATAATGTACAGAGAGGGGCATAAAGGACTGGCGGTTTTCAAAAAAATCAGAGAATCGTAAATTTTGCTTACCATTTTAATGTTACCATTTTATAAGCCTATTGCTCTGTCAACCTGTGTAACTTCCACACGAATCGCTTCATATAATTCTTCCAGTGTACAGGATCCATGTGCGTACACACGCGCCTTGTGGTGACCCCACAAGAAAATGTAACACATCGACATGTGGGAGAACAAAGGAGGCGAATAAATTAATGTCCCCGTGATAGGAAATGATGCGACCTGAGAAAAGAGGGTGAATAACAACATCGTCGATTATGCTGTGTGGGCTACCGCTCCTTCCTGCTGAAACCAAACACGTTGGACAGGTACACGATTTCTGCGAAGTTGAGGAATGAAAAAGTTAGTAATTGTACGTGTATTGCGTTCAGAGTAGTATGTAGTGTTCCCATTTCACTTTGTTATTATAATCACCTAGTAATTATTATCAGTTAATAATTATATTATCAGTTAGTAATTATGGGGCTCCGACCATGAGAAGCACAAGGCAGAGCGCACGTGAACAAGGACCTTACTTATTTGCTCATCTTTTGTTGCCTGTTAGGGCAGTTGAGATGGACACGAGTTGTTTTTCATTTTTGACATTTCATGTCTTTGCTATGGCACACAACCAAATTTTCGTTATGTCACGTTACGTTACGTAACGAAATATGCTCAATTTCTGATGATTTCCGCTTACAACCGAGACGTTGCTAGGGAAATGGTACTTCGTCGTTTTTCATCCCACAAAGTTCGTTCACCATTCGCTCGAAAGCTCTCGATTTATCCAATCATATTATGTTAACTACTGCGAAGTGCGTGGCCAACAATCACAGTTATGAGCATGGTTATTTGAATCATTGTTTACACACAGGTGATCATTCTCAATAATTGATATTGTGAATATGATTGCAACCGCTTGTTAATTTCTGATTGCATACGAGTCTGCTACACATACCTACGCGTCTGCAACTGAAGACATGAAATGTTCCAATGTGTTGCAGACTCGTATGCAAGCGATTCGTCTTTACATTCTTTTTATTATGCCTGGTAATAAATTGTATGCAACTTATTTTTGTGCAATGTGCCAGGGCAAAGGTAATGAACTAATAACGACGGAACCGGCAACCTAGACAATACTGTCACTATCGTACACTGCAAGGGTCCGTTAAATGCATGTGCTTTCGATTGTCAGTGTCACAACTACAAACCACAAAATGGCTCATAGCTCGGGACCCTACCACTTCTAGGGATTGAGTATCAACTGTTCCAAAAACGTCCGTCCTTTTCGCCCTTTGTTTGTCACCGTTAATCTTATGGAATGGTTACGTTATTCGCACCTATTCCTATACATAAAATGTTTTTAAAGCAAAATCAACAAAGTTCTGATTTTTTGAAAAGCGTCCGTTATTCATTTTCCACCCTTTAGTTTAACAATATACGGATAAAATACTAATATAGTATATTAGTAAGTTATTAGAGAGTTCCTAAAAATAATTCAATTGGGATAAGGTGCTTGGGGATTTTATCATCTGGGGCGAGCGAAAGCGTATAATAACCTGATAAACGCAAGAGGGTCGAATTAGTGTTTCATCTTAAAGTGACGCTACTTATCTTCAAGTAACGCTGAACCACCAATAGGATTTTCTTGCCTATCCCGTGCGTTCAGTTTCCAGCATTTCTAAGTTTCCTTGTTCTTTTCTTATTCACGAAAAGGTTTCGCAACGGCAGATTTTGAAAATTTATGAACAAGAACATGAATATAATTTTCATGAATCATGAATACCAACAAGAAATGAATATCACTGTTATCGGTGAGTAAGTTTACTTTGCGATAGGGAGGAAGATATGAGGTTGGTTGGTTCGGGATAAAGCGTCTTATGTTAAGGTGAAATAAATTTGTCTTATTGGAGATGAGGCGCCTCATCTTCCCGCACATGCGCGGTAGTGTTTTCCGTTCACGATAAGGCTCCTCGTCTCCATCTCCCTATTGCTATAGGAAGTCTCATCACTAATGACGAATGCTGAAGAAACTGGAACTAACTCAAAGCTCGAAGACACGGGCCTAGCCTAATGTCGGGGTGTTATTTACAGATAAACGAGGAACTCACCAACCCACCGGCGTAAAATGTATTTACTAACAATTTTCACATACATATGTGTATTTTTTGAATAACCAATTTTCTATTCTGAAATGTATGCGTTCAAACATGTTGCAATGCACTGGCTGAACGATCTTCTGCCTATTACATAACTTCCCTATAACCCCGTCGGTTTTATGGGAAATCGTCCGTTCGTCCGTTCTTCAATCATTTATAGAAGAGCAGTTTTTATAGCAAAGAAGGTAAAGCAGTTTGATAACGTTTTGGATGAAATTCGATTTACGAGGCAGGGCGAAGATTAATTACCCGAGGGCTCCAATTTCCCCGAGAGAAACAGCGGTTTTCGTTCCAGGGCGTACAATGGTCGGGGCAGTTGTGTTGTGTTGCCCCCAAACATATTACGACGACGCCCGGATTTATGTTATCAAGGGCGGTCGGCGCACGTGTTGGGGTAATGCGCTTTCGCGACAATCACACATATTTCATGTCAAAACCACGAGAGACAACGCGGAATGAGAGTGCACATGCTGTGGGGGAAACGATATCACAATCACCATCGGTGTATGACGTAGTTAGTTATTTACAGTACCGAGGGTATTGAGTTTTGGTCGCCTTTGTATGCACTTCCCAATAAAACTAGCGGAAATTGTAAACAAATGTCCCACAATTGTCACGTACAATCATCCTGTTGCAAAGCCTCATAATGCTTTTCATTCAAGGAAAATCATGATGAAACTAACTTTCATGATCACGTTTAATGGGCAGAGAACATTTTACTATAGGGGTAGGAAATTGTTTAGTCTACTACCAGAAGAGGTTAAGAGTTCAAGCTCCCTAAGTGCGTTCAAGATGGCCTTAAATACATTCTATGCTATTAAGCAAAAGGAAACCTTATAGATGTTTTATAAAACTCTTTCACAGTAAACCAAGGCGTAATGTAACTTTATTGATAAGTGGCGCTAGTCAAATGTACAAAGTGGAACATTAACTTTTTTTCTGGATATTTGAATTCTCTTTCTATCTGTGATTATTAAGTATAAATGAATTTAGAAATATGTATCATTAAGTATATCATGTGAACCAAAGGATACTCATACCCCCAGCACGAGATTTTTTTCTTGAGAGGCATTAAAAACCAACAATAATTATTTGTAAAGCAAACTTAATGAACACTAATGGTTGCATTCGGATTAAGTTTCCAAGAGGACTAACAGAAATTGTTAACAAATGTCAACACTGATCATCATTCCCTTCCCTTTCAAGTCATCAAAATAAATCCTATTGCGAATCTTCATCTGCTTTTTATTCTTGTTACTGCACCAAAGATGCGGGCTTTGGTTGAACTTGTATGCACTTTGCAGGAAGACATTAGCAGAAATTGTCAACAAATACGACGCTAAACAGCAACAGATCATCCCATTACAATTACCTTTCACGTCATTATATTAAATCCAGTTGGGAATCTTCATTATACTATTAATTTTTGTATTTTACTGTAGCAAGAGTATTGCGCTTTGGTCACACTTGTGTGAAGTTCCAAGGAAGAGTTTAGTAGAAATCGCCAACAAATGTCTGCGTCAACTACAACAGATGATCATCATTCCGATATCTATCAGGACGTTGGAATAAATCCAGTGGCGAATCTTCATACAGCTTTTAGTGCTTGAATCGGAATGTATTACTGAGGATACTGTGCTTTGATTGCTTTTCGCTTTTCGTATGCAGTTTCCAGTAAATTTACTTAAAGAGAAATAGTCAGTAAATGTCTGCGCTCATGATCATCGTAATTCGAATTATTTTTCACGTCATTTAAATAAATCCTGTTATGATTCTTCGTCCTTTCTTTTACACTGGTATTTACTGTATCGAGGGTTACAGGCTTTGGTCGAACTTGTATGCACTTTGCAAGAGGACTTAAACAGAAATTGTCAATAAATGTCAAAGTTTAGCAGCAACAGACCATCCTCATTCCAATCATCTTTCACGTAATTGAATTAACCCATTATTTTTCAAGACATCAAAATAAATCCTATTGCGAATCTTCATAATACTTTTCATTCTTCTATTTTACTGAAACAAGGATATTGAGATTTGGTCGCACTTGTGTGCAGTTCCAAGGAAAAATAGCAGAAATCGTCAACAAATGTCTACGCTAAACTGTAACAGATCATCCTCATTCCAATTATACTTCACGTAATTCAAATCTTCCAACAGCTTTTCATACTAGTATTTTTCTGAACCGAGCATATTGCACTTTGGTTGCACTCGGATATACTTTCCAGAAAGACTTTAGCAGAAATTATCAGCAAATCTCTATCCTGAAGTGCAATAGATCATCAGCATCCGTAGAGGGGGGAGGGGAGGGGAGCGCCATGTTTTGTCAGTTTCTGCTTCTAAAAACTTGAAAAAATACGATTAATTAAATAGAATTGAAATGAACATCGTTGGTTATCTCTCGTGACAAGACAGAATTGCGTAAATAGTCAACCCAAATATATGTTATTATTATGTTCTCTAAACAATTTTATTCTCAATAAATAACCCTCATAATTTAGTTCCGCTCTCCTGCTAATGTATACAGCAAGTTGGCTAGAACCGGAGTTTGTAAAACCGTTGGAAACGGGGCGCAAACGCAAACGTTCAGAAGATTGTGTGAGAGCTCATTCATTTTTCTTGGCCCTTCGCCAAAACGCCGGAATTTATTTGCCGACTAAACAGGAGCCGTTGAATTTCTTCGGTCCCACAATACACTAGGTTTTGAATTTAAACAAGACCAACTTGGCGAATTGTCAGACTCGGTACAACAGCGGTTCCCGTTATCGTTTAGTGTGATCATAACAAAGTGTGTCATACGGCTATAAAAAGTACCTCAATTGTAATATATGGGATGGAGTTGTAAGTACCTACTATGTTTGGCAAAACAGGAATTTTCATTGTTTCAGAACCACTTAAAGAACACGTAGAAATTTGGGGTACCTTACCGACTGTAACTTGGGAATGTAGTATGATGCCCCTTGTATATGAAACCATTCGTTTAAGGAATGCTTGCGTAGAAGTCGGCAAAACGGTGAAACATTTCCATGCTCTCTTTTTCATATACTTAAATACTCCAAAGCTTAAGAATGGTTAACGCCAATTAGAATGATTGACGTAATCGCAGCAACGAAATGCATGAAGCTGTAACCATAAACATCATTCCTTAGCGACCAAGTACGCTTTGTTTATCAGTTGGTCCATCTCCATCCTTTGAGTTTATCTATCAAATCGAAAGCATAGACATGCAAATGCAAACATCAAATTAGAGTTTCAACCTCCACTTATATTATCCCGTCACGGAGAAGCACGTTGAATCATGAATTCGTCTTCTAAGTACCCGAAAAATATGCTTAATTCAATGTTTTGCCGTGATAGCGGCGACATTTTTTATTCCTGAACGTCATTTCCACGGAGGCATAAAAATGCCTCATTGTATTGCGGGCTTGTACGGAAGCAATTTCATGTAGCATCAAGTCCTTTTTAACATGGATAAATATGTTACAGGCAAAAGCAGGTTACAGGCAGTTAAGATCAAAATTTCTGTCACGGTTATTTTAAGATCAAAAACCCTAGAAGCATTTGCTAAGGAATAATAATTTCGTGAATTCGTTTCCTACGAAATTAGTTACATTACGAAAAGAAGGCACCACCACGGGCGGCTGATCAGGGTAGGCAAGGTAGTCTCCACCTGACCAGTTATCTAGAGTCACAATAAAGGGGACATTTCAAGTCCCAAAATACTAAGCTTCTCCTCTACAAGACGGAAGTCCGCCCTGTGCTGACTTATGGCTCGGAAACGTGGACCCGGACTACAGCAAACATGAACGCCTTTGAAGGCTTTGTGTGAAACACCCTCAGAGGAATAATTAGACCAGTCTGGGGAAGGCGCACAATGGCGAATTCGGTATAACCATAAGGTAACTCTCTGTACAATGATCAGCAAGGTTTATAAAATGTGGTAGGCTATGCTAGGCCGTCCACGTTGCCCGCATGACGCAAGTAGAGACGCCTAGCAGTACCGTCATCGTCATTTTGGAAGACCAAGTCGCCGATGGCTGAAAGGGTTCTCAGAGGACTGTAGGCAGATCAATGTCAGTAATTAGGGGGATAACACTTAAGACAGGATGGGATGTAGGCAGCTACTTGAACAGTATAGGCCCGACTGGGGATGTTACACCATGGAGCAAGTATGAATATGTGACACTGTGTTGCGGACTTTTATGTTCTCAAGTATTTCTTCATGGGTTCGGCCTACCTATACGTACATCACGTTGGTCGAGACTTAAGACTCCTAAACATACAACAACACCCCCAGCACTCCCAAATATTCAACCACATGTTTTGAAATTCGACCAACTTTTTTCCGTACTGCTGAATCAAATGAAGTAACGCTTTGTGTTCAAGGTTGAAAAATTCGTTGTCCTCTCGCTCTTTGAGTTTCATAGCTTTATGAGCAATTTCCATTGCATTGCCGTTTTCCTACGGTAATTGAGAACATACATGTCGAATTCATTCCGCTTTTTTTGGAATTTTTCACGAATAGCTAGCGTTACATCCGTTATTGCCGAGTAAAAATATCATCGCCGATCCAATTCGCTTAAAATCGGCAAGTAGGTTTTGACAAATCCCCCCCCCCCCCCCCTTCACTTCTTTCGTGAAGAATTTAATCCTGGGTTCACCCTTCTCTCACGCCCATTATAGAAATAAAATTAATAATTCATTATGTCATCTTGGAATATGCGGAGAAAGTATTTTGGGCGTCCAGATTTTCGTCCTCCTTGTCAATGTTAATTCCAATGTCCGGTTTTAGAGTTGAGGGATGGCTATACACCGCTTCTACCCTCAAGTCACGTGTTGCGGCCACGTGCAGGTGCGAAACAAGGGTAGCCCAAAAGGCAGATGGCTCGATGGAACCCCAAAATTAGGCTTTTAATGGTCCAGACCAACACCTTCCCCGGCACCGCCCTAAACCTGTCATGCATATCTGTCGGCCTGTTTGTTATTGTAGTTTTTTCCTCTTCTCGTAATATTAATGATCTCTAATAGGATGTTATTTCGAACAACACCAAAGGCAGTACTTATTTAGCTCCCCGGAGAGCTCTTATTAGTATCACAAAACAAGAATAATTAATTTAGATTGAAGAGAAAACAGGAGTAATAAGAAGAAAATAATAGTTAGTGAACATCTGGCGTGACATTTACCACTTCTGAGAAGTCATGTTCAAGTTAAGAGTATAATGATAATAATTCTCAAATGTACAACCAAGAACAAAACTGTTGTTTTAAATTTTCCAGCAACTGAAGAAAAATTTCATTCCTGTAGTCGGGCCACTTTTTTCTTAAAGTAACTCCAATATTATAACTTTTTCAACCAATTGCGAATCAAGGAAATACAGTGTACGGGTTTGCCTGTATGTTTCTTGGGGTTTCTGTAACTTGAAAAGAGCAGTTCAAACCTGCAGGAACGACATGAAAGAAAACCCGTTTCTGGGTTAGAGCATGAACTGAAGCATTTGCATCAGCAACAGCGTTATTTCATGATCAGCAACATTTGCACACGTTGAGAACTAATAATATAAACTGGAGGTGCCAGATAAATATTAAAAGCATTGTTGGGAAATGTTTTATGCCACTCAACGAATCTCTTGAACTGAAATGAACATCAAGTTACGTCTTGACATAGAATGGATGCATACACGTATGAAGCTAATTGATTACATTTTCAGTTCATGAGTATAAAAATTAAATGTTTAGTTAGCAAAAATCAAAATCCCTAAAAAATGAAGAGAGAGTGAAAAAAAAAATTAAAATTCCTAAAAACTATCCCGATTTGCTGATTACGACTGAACGAGGTAAAGATAAATTGAAAAACAATTCTTGGAGGGGGGGAGGGGGGTGGGAGCCATTGTTATGAAACTTTACCTTCACATGATTTCAAACGTATATGTGGCAAGCCTAAGTAGTACTTGTAAGTATTCTATTTTAGGAGGAAAAACAAACAAAACTTATACTATAAACTGTTTACATACAATATTATGTAGAAGTTGGCAAATGGATGAGCGTATATGTAACTAAACATTAATTATTAGGGGTTGTACGTTACCAGTTCCCTCTAATGATTTAGAGATCAAAAAATCACCCAAAGTACCTGAAACAGAATTATTAATTCAGTTTGTGAATCAATCAGCTCTGAAAATACAAGTAGTAATACATCTGAAGAAATAGATAAAAATAGATAAAAATAGATAAAACAACTTCTAGTCGTACCTATCCGTCAAACCGTCGCGGGCCGTTCAAGGCTTTTCTCCTGAACTACTTGACTAAATTTAGGAAAGTGTTGGTTAGTTTAGAAAACTGGCTCAATATCATATAATGTCACTGGACTGGGATACGTCTGAAATTTTAACATCGCTTTAATAATTAACAAAAAATCATCGCAATCAATCATTAGGTATCTCTAAAAATTCAGGGTACAATTAGTAGGGTTTCGTTTGATCTATGAGTATATAGAATCAACACAGTGAATTCAATGAGACCACCCGGAGCGCTGTAAGACAAAACGATCGCGATCTTCATAGAACTCAAATATTTAATGAAAATAGATCATCGACACGACTGTGAATCGCTAAGCGAATTTCGGAAGTAGAAGTAGGCTGAACTTCGAATCGATTCTGGTTTACTCCATACTTACTTCGGTTTTCTCCATACTTGTGTGTAGAACTAAATTAGCTAAAAGAGAAACAAGACTGCAAATAACAGAACTTGTGCAGAAATGCAATAAAATAATGAAACAATTCGTTCAACAAATTGCAGACTCCAAACATATTCGCCCAATCAGGTCCCCAGTTTATTCAGTGATGTCCACGATACCCCATTTCACCCCCTCCCCCTCACCAAAAACCAAATAGCCCCCCCTAACCTCAAATAGCCTATGATTAAAGTACCACTGATACACACATTTTCCCGCCACACATATCAGTTGCCCAATGACCCCTGTCACCGTGAAAAGCGGACAAGCATACAGACAAGCAGAGAAAAATTGAGAAAATGGTACCAATCGTCTACATATAGCATGAAACGGAGGAAAAAAACGCAAAATCTCATGATTCTAACCAATGTATAGACAGACATATTTACTATTTTATTCTATAGATGATGACGTGTGAAGAATATGGATATTGGTTTATATGGGCATCGATATGCACCAATCGTTGCAATAATGGGGCTCCGAACATGAGAAGCTCGAGATAGAGCTCAGCACGTAAACAATGACCTTACCGATTCGCTACACTTTTGTTGCCTATAAGGGCAGCCGTGGCAAACACAAGTTGTTTTTGTTGTTTTGTCGTTTTTTTTTTTTTTTGGAAGAATATTTATTATAATAATTTATTTATTAATAATATAATTTTCATTTTTGAAAAGGATTGATGAGGTTGGTGGTGCGGGGAAAGAATTGTAGAGCGAAAAGGGGCGACGCAAGGTACCGACAAGGGGAAAATCATGTCAACGACCATTGGGCACTGCCCCCCTAGCGCTCCTAGCGGTGGACTTGTTAGTTCGGAGCCCCATTAGAGCCTATCAAGATTTGATTGTAAATTACTTACCAGTCACAGTGCTCGTTGTGTTGCTGCGATTAGAATTGCCGTTATTGAAATTCTCCCACACCTAACATCGCGCCACGTCATGACAACCCAAATGTCATTAGCTGCTACTCCTCTTTTATTTTTATTTATTTATTTTGCCTTTTTTGGAACCGAATTCGTACGTCTCATCTGGTTCATCTCATTGCTCTCAAATAATGCACAGGCACTTTTATTTTCAAAGATAAAATAATTTATTTTATCCTCCAAACTCAAAACTTTCTCTTTTATCTTGCGTCGAAGCCTTCTATATAACATTCTGGTCTCGTTTCTGTAAGTCTCTCGGACAGTGTGTGGCAATTAAATCTATTCATTTTACTTTTTTTGTTTAAATGTAATCCACTCTTAGCCCCCCCCCCCCCCTTTAATTTAATCATGTCTGGAAGAAGCATCGATCCGAAGTCGATGAAAATTTCAGAGACTGTGGACTCCGAGATGGACTCCTATTTTTCTCCCTTCAGGTACCCTAAACCCGTGGCATTCACAAAATGTGGTCCAAGAACAAGAGGTACCTACTTTTATTTACATTTTAAATTGACAACTTCGTTATACCTACGCTACTATCACGAAAATAGTGATTTATCCTACATTCCATTATTTCCACTCGTACTATAATCATTTCAATTACTTACACCCCTTCATTGAGAGGAAGCATGCTATATATATGCATATAAGATAGTTCTGGGCGTCCTGTCACGTCCTTGAATATTGAACGGTTAGTTCCGAGGGACACCAATTGAATCGTAATGCTTAATTTACCATTCCAAGACCAGCGCTTCTAATCCTTGCTCTCCTAGGAATCCTATAAATGTTCATATATATCCGAATTTCATACCTTCCTGAATCTCGGATAATAATTCAAGCTTTGATCAATTTATTGAATGACCGGCTAAAGCTGTTTGTATTTTACGCATCATTGCCCCATTAGTTGATCAGTACTGCAGTTCGCTGAGTGAGTTCTATAGCTAATGTCGTTCCTTTTCAGCCAATGATACTGAAATTTGAAATGTTCTCTCAGTGAATGAAATGGAATATATTTATAACCTTTCGTTCCTATAAATAATTTAAGATGTTAAATTTGGAAACAGGGCCTCCTCCCCAGGATAGGAGGAACTTAATTACAACTTGAAGAACCACTCTGATCCCAGAATAAGCTGTGTGGCCATTTCCTTCCTTTTCAACTTAAGATACTGAAATTCGAAAAGACCTCTCTGTGAGTGAGATAGAATATAATTACATCTTTCGTTCCTATAATAATAATTTTGGGGGGTCAGGAAGGTAAAAAAAAAAAAAAAAAATTTTTTATTTATTTATTTTATTTATGAAAGTGCAACATCTACTATACATTTTGATACCACCGACACTCTACTACGAATATCAATGAAGATACGAACTTTCTAAGTTAACATCCTCCCGGTATGTAGCTCGGTGCATCACCTATAGAAAACACTGAACGATCATTTTCAAGGTTTCTATAAACATAACCTTCTTACTATTCTTCTCATTTAAAAGTGAAGTCAATGATTTGTATCATGGAGGAAGCAAATTTGTGAAACTAATGGGAAAATAAAGAGAAAAAAGAAACAGTTCCTCAGTTAATCCCTAAGTAAGAAGAACTTCAAGCGCCTCTCCTGAAAAATCACTTTTTTCGACACATTTACTCCATTTTATTAAGATCTACTGAACGGAATTGAATACCTTTTTTTTTTCAAGTTTTTTGTCGATTGTGGGGTTCGATTATGTTTGGTATCGATGTATCGAATCGGTAAAGTTGATTTTTCATAGAAAGTTTCATGCTATCTCTTCTTATCAACACCAATATTAGAATTTTAACAACAAAGAGAATCCCCCCTCGAGAATTGGTTTTCAATGTGATATGGAAAAATTAGAAAAAGCCGGGGAACTTTAAAATAATATGATAAGTCAGATAATGGGGCGAATATGAAGGAAAACGTGATTTTTCAATAAAATAAGGTAATTTCATTTGACGAATGGGTGTCCAAAAATGCGTCCATCAGTTTTTTGACCAGCGTTTTTAATAGTAAATTTTCTAACGAATCCAGTGTTTTATAACGATGTAAATTTATTTGTATTTAAAGTGATCAAAAATGAGTTTGTGTAGAAAGGTACGACTTCGTGGTGCACCAGGAAGTAAACCGTCCTGACTCTCTTAAGAGGTCCAAATTTGAAACAGAGCACCTGCACTGCACCTCTTCCAGCGGATAAAAACACCCCCTCCCCACTTCTAAAAAAACTACCATTAAGAGTGTCAATTTTTCTCCATTTCAGATTCTTCATGCAACCTCCGTGTGAGCACTCCTCTTGACATTTGAATGTATAAGAAAGTAACCAGTGGGAGGGTGCTGTAACTTTATTGTATGTGGAAAACTGATTCAAATTACAGAAACGCCACCATCTTTGCAGTGGATTATTTCTCCAAGGATTCGCTCTTCTACACTAGAGTAAAATTTTCGCCACCTCCATAGGTGTTCACCACCTCCGTATATCACTATGTAATTCATTGACTAATGTATATATATATATATATTCCATTCAAGTAGTGAACATAAATTTCATCTATGAGTTTAGTGGCCATTAATGTTAAAATGAAAAAAGATGAATTTGAATTCATTTTGCCGAACTAAGTGTTGTCACCTGGCGGTTCTGGCGGTAATTTTCCTCAAACTAAGTGCTCTTAGTTAGATTGTAACTGTTGTTTAGCCTGTTTATCGAGTGGATAGTCCACTGCTGGTTATACCTCGAAAAGTTACAGAACACCCCCCTCCCTCCTGTACTTGGACAGCAGTTCATAGGTACTACATAAATATTTTTGGACAGAACTAATGAAGAAGTAACACCTTTATTCGAATGTGGCATTAATTGAAATGTCATGCAAGACTGTGTTACACGCAACTAACGGAATAGTGGAATATTAAAACTGGAGCTGAGCGAACAATGGGAATGAACTAAGCGTTCTGGAACGTGGGAATTAAAATCTAAACATTAGGATGAAACGATGGCGTATTTGGAGTAGTCAAGCGGAGGATCCATTTTCCCTTGAACTCTGTCGACCATCTCGACGACTTTGCTGGCCAAAGTATAGACGGCCGGGAGGTTCGACGGGCCGCATTTCAGTACTGAAGTCAGCACAGCGAAGATGGACTTTCCGAAGCCGTCGCAATATAAAGCAGCGCCGCGGTCATGGGGGCACAAATCGCTGTAGACGGTTGACTTGAAGCAAACCTGATGGGAAATATAGATATCACTTTTAAGGGCGAAGTCTTTCGTTTAAATAATTACGATATGCAGTTATGCGATAATGTAAGAATAAACAAAAATGCCACTTTTCCTATCAAAGCTATAACGGTAACTACAACACCAACACGTCTTGGTCGACGGCCTATTCACACTTGCAGGCCAGCCGATTTGAAAAGACTCGAAATTGCTTTGGTATGCCTGTATACCCAATAATCCAGGAAGTCAGGCTTCTAACACCGACTCATTGAGCCGAAATTGCCTCCTTCCCTAAACGATACTCAGGCTCAGGAAATGCGCGTCTTTCATTACAATAACCTGACCATGAAAAGATGGCGGCCTCCTAAACATGTGACTGATTTCAAGAGTTCCCCCAATAAGTATCTCTAAATTGAGCGTCCTACAAACATTTTCAAACGCACCACAGTTTGTTGTAAAAAATAAAAAAGGAAACCGGAAAAAAATTGGATCCTAAGAACTATGAATCATTTACTATTCTACTTTAATAGTAGGTATAAAATAGTGGAGTTGAAAAAAATTATGAATTTATATTTTAGGTGACCCCCCCCCCCCCCCCCCACAATAAAATATTTCGCCCATCAAAGTCGCCGAGAAACCTCAGCTCGGCCTCTTTCTCATTGACTCTACATCTTCGAAAATCAGCGAAATGCATATAAATTTCTGAACAAAACGCTGAAAATAATAAACCATTTTCTTATAGCAGATTATTATTAACAAACAAATTATTTGCTATAAAATAGAAGGCTAACTAAAACATTACGCAGAAAATGCTCAAATTTTACGAAAAAATTCATTTAAAATGAGTCAAGTGGATGAAAAAGATAAAATTTTCGAAATTTCGGACATATGGGAACCTGTAGGTAATAAAAAATTCATTGGGAAAGAGAAAAATTAATTTAAGGATCCACCCCAAATCGTGGGGTTGGCCCCGAACAGAAACCATCTCGTTTATGAGTAATAGAAATGTATGTATGCTAGACTGACAACGAAAAAAACGAAAGTTCGAATTTTTGAGGGGCTCAAAGCTCAGATGATTGCATTAGATGCGAGGAACAACTCCTGAAAATTTCACTCCGAACCGATAACCCCTTGAGGTCTCCCAAACCCGTTTTTTGATAATTGAATTATCGATTTTAGAACACAAGATGCTTAGGACAAAAAGACGGTTAGGACATGAAAGATCCATGCGTCTGGACACTTTTTATACTCTATTCCTATGTTTTCGGTGTCGCGGAACACGATGCCGCCATTATTGCAAGCGCAGAAGCTGTATTTATTTTGATATTCAAGAAATCAGTCCAAATTAGTGGTGGAAAAAAGGCATTTTTTGCCGTTTTTATCTAGTTTTGACTGGGAAAAAAATTGTTTGCGGGTCTTTTCTGCTTCGGACTTTGTTTCCTGGCTTGTTCCGAATGTAACAAGACCAATTTCGTCCTATAATATATTGTCCTTTTGGAAATATCTGCTCAAGAGCCGAGTTAGCTTTTTTAATGGTAACCGCTCTATACTTACCAGTAGCTGCGAAATCAAAATTTAACGCCCTGAAGCCCTTTTTATTGCATTATTTTATGTTTTTGGGCTCGTTGAAGGACTCGTATTTCGGTTAATAATCAAGAGCTAGGTGTCAAAAATCGGTGAATAGAGTAGATTTTTCTTGATGTTCAAAAAATCAGTTGTAATACGAGTCTTACGCCTCCACTACTAGCACGTAATGTTCAACGAGCCCCAAAACATAAAATAAATGGGATTAAAAGGGCTTCAGGGCGTTAAATTTTGATTTCGTAGCTACTGGTAAGTATAGAGCGGTTACCATTAAAAAAGCTAACTCGGCTCTTGAGCAGATATTTTCAGAAGGATAATATATTATAGGACGAAATTGGTCTTGTTACATTCGGAACAAGCCAGGAAACAAGGTCCAAAGCAGAAAAGACCCGCAAACAATTTTTTTCCCAGTCAAAACTAGATAAAAACGGCAAAAAATGCCTTTTTTCCATCACTTATTTGGACTGATTTCTTGAATATCAAAAGAAACACAGCTTCTGCGCTTGCAATAATGGTGGCATCGTGTTCCGCGACACCGAAAACATTGGAATAGAGTATAAAAAGTGTCCAGACGCATGGATCTTCCATGTCCTAACCGTCTATTTGTCCTAAGCGTCTAGTGTTCTAAAATCGATAATTCAATTATCAAAAAACGGGTTTGGGAGACCACAAGGGGTTAACGGTTCGGAGTGAAATTTTCAGGAGTTGTTCCTCGCATCTGATGTAATCATCTGAGCTTTGAGCCCCTCAAAAATTCGAAACTTCGTTTTTTTCGTTGTCAGTCTAATGTATGCATATATGCGTGCGCGTTTGTTGTTCATACTGTCTATAATGAAAAGTGCATAATAATGGTATTGGTAGTTTGAGGGGAGAAATCATCCAAAAGGCCATTCTTCACCATGGTTCAATAGAAATCCAAGTACTTTCGCCTTATGGACCCATCAGGTTCAAGTTTTATTTGATGTGGGGTACATATGAGGCAGGTTGTAACTGTCTCTTATGTTATCACAAATTTTGTTGTGTTGGCTACATTTGGTGTCTTTTTTTTTTGCCCTTTCATTTCATAATCAATTATGAATCGATTGCTGATTAAGAAAAACTTTGATAATTTTGAAAAAAAGATTAATAAATTTGTGATTTAGGTTTGAAAAAATTGATCATGTTTGATGCCTACAAAATTTTAGCTTCATAGGTTGAATAGCAAAGAAATTCGCTCTGGAGCTCACTCAGATGATAATAAAAACTTAAATTGTTTCAAATTAGGTAATTATTTTACATTATCTCCTCCACATGTTATTAGCTAGGTAACCACATGAATGAGTTTACTCGTCTCGCGGTCTTGCAGTTCTCAAAAAATTCAAATTACGGGCCATCCTAAAGACATGAAACATGTCAAAAAGTTTAATTATAACTACCACAAAGATCACTTTATTATTACGACCACGCGAATACGTACCAACTCATTATATATCTCATAATACGAACAACTCCTATGGAATGAACAAGTATCCAGAACTATTGTATACAACATAACCAAGATATAATTACAACCTACCAAATAGTCCACACAGTCCACACCAAATAAAACTTATCTCTAAAGAGCCCGTAAGCCGAAACTGCATGGATGTTTATTAAATAGCCGCTTAGATGAATCGTCTCCTCAAACCACCCCTACCAAAGGGAATATATGGCAACTTGCCAACTGTATTATATTTATATATATATATATATATATATATATATATATATATATATATATATATATATATATATATATGTAACACAACGATTGAAAGCCCTTATGGACATGCACAGCAAGAAGAAGAAGTAACGTGAACGGTAAACCTGATTGGGGTTGTTGGGAAACTTCATGCAGCTTCTGATGTCATGGGCGCAGTACGCTTCTTTGCACTGATACTTAGGAACGTAGACGACTTGGTGGTAGCTCAAGACGTAAGAAGGATGCTGCCAGACACCTACGACGCACGGAGTTTGGGAGTAAATGTGGTACTCTAGATCGTTGATTTTATCCCATTCTCTTCTCCTCAGAGTATGCTTGTCAATGGATTGAAACGGTATGGGCAAAGTGTACTGCGACCATTCAAATCCAACCGTCTCAAGAAGACATAAATTCATAACGGGACCGTACGCGTCAAAGAGAATGTCGCTCAAATCGTGGAGGTTGTGCCTAATTGACGTGATATTTTCGGAATAGACGTTCTCTACTACAGGGATATGTAAGCTCAACACTCTGGAAACGTCCGCGTAGCGATCATTGGGATTAGTTTTGTCGTGCACTACCGGCGCATCTTTTGCGTACCAGTCCTTGTGCACGTTAACGTACAACTGGTACGGGCCTGTTAGAACATGTATGTTTCGTGGGACGTCCAACCAATTTTTTACACCATGGATCTTGACGTCATCGGGAACATGACGATTGAACCTGTCGAGAGAAGCAACGGCAAACTTTTTCTGAACTACGGTGCACGTCGAAATGAAATGAATAGCTTTTGGGGAGCCATATACAACTGTGCACAAGTATGGGAAACTGTAAATCTTACCGGGGACCCCGATTATGGTTCTTTGCCTCTCTAGCCGAGGTTTGCAGTAAACGACTCCAATAAGTACTAGCGTGATAATAGAGATCTTAACGTCCAAATTCATTGCCACCATGTCAACTTATTAAAGAATTGAAATTCCACTGAAGCATCGACATGCAAAGCACAAAATCACTCAACTCACCGTCAGTTTTACTATACTATCATCAATGGTATTTGAACTATGTACAACAATACGAAATGTGATGAATCCATTAATCTAACACAATACTAGAAAAAGTCACTTTCTTGTTTTTCTGTCCAGAGTGAGCAGTATTTCTATTCGACGTTCATGCCACACCTGCAACACAACATACATGCGCTCTAGCGGCAGCTCTACTGACTCAATGTGTTATTAATCTTGGAGTGGACCCCGTTCAATTCAAATCACTTTTGAATTTGAGTCTCTAGTCTACCTACCTGTATTCTGTTCTCAATCTTGAATAATTTTTACATCCTTACTACCGAAGAAGGGGAAGGTTTGTGTTCGTGCAAGAAGTCAATAAAATGTTTCCCGTCCAAAATCAAAATTTTCACTAGCACGAACACAGAAAGCAGCACATGAGAGAGGGTGACAACTATGGTCAACGCAATAGTCAGTAAATAAACCAGGAAACGTTAATTAATTCAGAGCTCATGATTTCCGCGTAATTACTGCCCAAAATCAGCCGAACTTCAGGAATGTTTCAACATGGCTACTATAAAGTTTGTTCCATACATATTAAAACATCCGCGATCAATCGAAAACGACTCGCTCCTCGTTTCTTCATAAAAGTACATACGTGTCTATAGTTATGGAACACAAGTAGAGATAATTACATGAAAATCAATTAATCAGAGGCTACCAAAAAAGAAGGAATTCAACTAGTGGCTATGCCGCAGAACTTGAGATAGGAAGAGGGTAAGGGGATGTCAATGCTGCATTGGGAGCACAATAAAAAACAAAACATTTGTGAAGGTTGAAATCCTTTTGACTGTAAAAAAGTTTGTGTGAGAAAATAAATAAATGCCTAATTTGATTTTATTAATAACAGTTCATTAACAACGTCAATTCAAGAACTTCAAATTTGTAGAATTCAACAATCAATGCTGCAGTGGGAGCACAATCAAAAACCAAACATGTTTATTAAATTATAAATGTGATGATAAATGGTAATTATCATTAACAGCACCATGTTGTCATCGACATTACACTTTTCGTCATGAATCCGATATGTTGTAACATATCTGTATGGGACTGTAGTCCCAATATTACAGATACAATATATCTACACCGATGAAGATTTTACAAAATTCAGGATTCGACGCACATGATGATTTTTAGGAGACACCATCAAACCATTTAAAATACTCCTTTGCTAAATCAATCTTTCAATATCAATAAAATCTACTTGAATGAGGTTTAATGGCCATTACTGACATTTAACAAAACAGAAAACGAATATACACCAGTTCGGTTAAATTTAGACTTAAGCAGGAGATCGGGATTGGCGTACAGGGAACTAAGGACGAAGAATCAACCATCATTCTTAGCTCTCCCGAGCGACACTGATCACTCAGATGCGGTTGGGAACGGGTTGGAAGTTGAGAGTGGGGAACACCGAAGGATATCGACCTGAAGGCGGAACTGCACGATGTCGGCCGAGCTCGGCCGAACAAACGACCGACAAATCCGTAGGTGTATGTCATGGCACGCATGGGGTGAAAACAGGATGAAGAGACAGATTACGTTCATCAAGATTATTATAATCCACTCAGAGCATTTAAAAAATCGAAGTACAGCTGTTACATAAATATACAAACAAAGCTAAATCAGTAAGAGTCCTTGAAATGGAAGCCTGCTTTGTCTTTATCCCTGCCAGAAGTGGAATCCGAATGCGACAACTGCGACTTACAACACCAACACCATATTTCGTAATAGCAAGTCAACATAATTCATAAAAGGTCTATCATTCCAATTTTAGCTACTACGGACAAGTATTATTGAAGCCTTGGATGTACCCAAAGAAGTTCGAAGCTGACAGGAGAGGAAGTTTCAATACTTCTCAGGTATATTTATAACACGGCGTGTTGTGTTGCCACTAGTCTATATTTCTAGTACCTGATATAGGCGGCAACTAAGCAATGAAATTTGGCTTATTTGATTTAAAAGTTTTGGACTGGATGAACGGCTTTTTGATGATTAACTTAAACCAGTGAGAAATTTATCCCCAGCTATTCAGATAACTAACAGATACAGAAACAATTATAGAAACATGGACTACTTCCGTATAAATACGGAAGTGCTTATGGAAGCTGGAAGCTCACAAATTTAATGCTGGAAACCTGGAAAACTAGATTTTAGCAAGCCACTGTTTGTTCAACGATCAACCAGAGGCAGTTACGTCAAAAAGCTGCAGAGGCAGTGTGTCGTCTCAAAATCATTCAATTATTATCATATCTGGGAGTTGAAACACTTCAAAGATGGACAGGCTTTTCACCAACATACGATTGATAGTATCGGGGGCCGTCTAAATCGCCTTCTGATTTTAGAGAGATATAAAGAAACCCAATGGAATTTTTTTTTCTTAATTAAAACTGAATTTAAAAATCACGAGAGGGGGAGAGGCGTGAAAGGCTGACTAGCGTTTGACGTCTCGCTTCGCTTACTCCCAGGGAGTAGTGCAGTTTCCACTCTGCTACCAACTAAACTTGAGAAAAATTTGTTTTTCTCGTTATTTCTGGTGATCCCTTAACATCTTCTTGCACAACAGAGATGTGTACATGGCATCACCAAAAATTATAGGTACCTAATAAAACTTTATAGTGAACTGAAGCCTATGTAATATGTAGGCTATATCGCCCTTCCGGGGAGAAGACCTTACTTGTGGGCATCTAACTTTATTTATTTAGTTTATATAACATAGAATTTATATAAAATATTAGGATGAATTTCGTTTCAGTTGAGCCATTGCAATAGTTTCATCTACGTAAATTAGGTAAAATGCCCTAGAAATTATCGCAACTTGTCAGTAAAAGGAGTCTGTTGGATGAGTTCGAACGTTGTCACAAGAAATTCCTTCAGATTTGTTAATTGAATAAGTCCACCCATCCATCCATTCGATCCATTTAGCGAGGAAAGTTGAGGGGTAACTTGCGAGCTGATTATATATCGAAAACAGAGTTTTTCAGCAAAATCGGTATGCTCCGACTACCAAAACGCAAAAACATTTTTTTAGAAAGCTAAAAAATGATGGACTAGGTACTACGAAATTAAGGGTCAATCAAAAGCACGTAAACAGCGTAACGAATGACATAAAATAGCGCCTTGCTGTTATCAGTTGATAAGAACATAAATGATGATGTGTGACTTGAAAGTGGGCAGAGTCAGCTGCCGCGGACGTTTTGGCGGGCACTGAAAATTCAAAATTTAATAATTTTAGAAAATCATAGAGACTTCTAGAAATTTTTTTTCTTCGCCATTCACCCATAAATCCCATCTATTTTTATTTTTTATTTTTTACAACTTAAAAAAAAAAAAAAAAAAAATGTGTGCAAGTTCCTCATTGCGCAACAAATGCTGCAGCTAATTTGTTTCTGGCTGTCATAGAATAAAACTTGAACTTAAAATACTATTATAATCAGCTTAGTGACTTTGTAGCTAAGTTCGTTCCTATTCAACAAAAGAAGCTGACATTTGGAACGGAACCTCTCTGGGTCTGATGAAATACAAGTGCAACTTTAGAAACCATTCATTCTAATCAGCTGAGTAGCTAATTTAATGTTGTTCCTATCCAAATTGAAATGCTGAACTTGGGAACAAAGCCTCTCTGGGAGTGATTCGCAAAACTTGAAGAACCATTCTAATGAGCTAAATTAGATTTGTAGCTAATTTAGATCTTATTGAACTTGATTGAACTTTGGAACGGAGCCTCGTCTGTGAATATGATGATAACTTCATTTACCAGGCAGTTCTTATGCAACTGATTAGAAACATTTGACTCTGTAATCTACATTTAGCTCTAGGAAGAGAAAGTGAAACGAGTTCATCAATAAAAGCGTTTCATATTTACACTGTAAGGGAGAATTAAACAATCTGAAAGATGATTTCTTATCGTAAAAAGCATCGGTGACCGGTTTTCTCTTATCTCCCCCTGCTAATTATAAACTTTGTTTTCATTCTTGAACCTATAGAAGAACCAGAAGCATCCCACCTAATTCGACCATTCTCCTTACTGTAATTAATAAAGTTTGGATTAATGGGCGAAGGGATTAAACAGACGGTTTGGAGGGGGGGAGGGGAACAAAGAATCATGAAGGGCTATTGTCGAAAGCCAAAGCCCAGAAGGCCTATGCAACGAGGAAACAGATGGCTTTTATCTGGAAGAGAAATCTGTGGGCAGCATGCAGGCAGTCCCTTTCGTATTCAAAGTAGTACTCCTCTCCCTCTTCCATTGGACCAACTTACAATGCGTTCCCTTGTAACTCCCAGGGTTTCTATAATCAATATATCGAGTCCAATTATTGTTATTGAATGAATTATTGTCATACAACTGAAACGTTTCAATCATATCCTGCATATTCCCAGAAAATCTCATCGAAATCGAATGAAAACTGTAGGAGTAATAATTGCTACAACGATGTCACATCCGCGCATATGCAGCAGCTACGAATGATACAATCGTGCTGAAATTGATAAGGAAGTCCCGACGCTTTTTCGCCTAAGAAAGGCCTTCCTCGAAAGAAGTTTAGTATTATTCCTCAAACTCTTTGAAAAACAAAAGAGTACAGATCTAACTTTTTAATTTTATTTGCTCAAAATTGGGCTATCAAATAATTAAATCTGACGACCATCGAACAGAACTAAAACTGGACGAATCTCTACCCATAGGCAAACAGGTCGGCTGGGTTTCCAAACTCGGAAAATTAAAGAATGTGGGAACAAAACTAATAATAGCCGATTCCAGTATTTGGGGCACCACAATATCGTTGTAGTTAAAACGATTGTTAATTGAACATCTGTTGAACTGTTTAAGTATTGGAAGCCACTAGCATATTAGATGTTGAGTTGACTGTGTCACGTTTGGGACCAATATTAATTGGCATAAAGGAATGAATGAATTTAAAAAATAATTAATGAAAAACTTAATTTAAAAAGAAAATGCTTGCATACGAGTCTGCAACACATTGGGACATTTTCATGTGTGTTTTCTTATTGTATTTATTACTAAGCAGATCTCAACCGTGCATTGCACGGCGGGGCGTACAGGTCAATTAAATGGGCCATTAATTCGGCTACTTCATTGAATTCTAGCCAGGCTACATCACCTACCCCAGTAGAAATCGTCAATTTCGAACGAATGGTCAACGTCATTTCTGATGGTCATAATCATCGTTGTGGCCACTTGGGACAATTTTCGTGAGCAATTTTCGTTAGCAATTTTCGTGACGATTTTTTTGTTATGTGCCACATGAAAGACATGAAAATGTCAAAAGGCGCAATTTCAAAAACCACAAGAACTGGAACCAACATTTCAACTCGAGGAGAGAATCGAACCTGCCTCCAAATCTAGCAGTGCTAGTACGTTTGCTGAATGGAAAGGTACAAAGCGAATTGATGAATTTGAAGAATAATTCCTAGTTGAATAATGATATTATGCTACCTTTGTCTTTAAAAAAGAAAGAAAAAAATTCCGGCCTTGTAACATGACCGTCGATTTTGTAAAAAATTTCACTCTTCCTCATTTTTGCTTCAGATAAAAAAAAAAAAAAAAAAAGTTAAATGCTTTTTAAAACATTTGAGCACAGAAATTGGCAACTGTAAAATTTAAGAGGAGGATTTTTTTTTTTTTTTTTTTTTTTTTAATACTTAAGAGCATTTTTGTGTCAGTTCCTCAATTTTAACCAGTTTTTTTCCACTTTCGGTGATGTTTATTGGCACATTTTTGGAAATAACTTTGAAAGTTTGAAACCATAGTAATAGCCTCATTTTCCTCGAAAATTCGCAAACATGCACATGCTGAACGGAGGAACACACCAAATTCCAATTTTCGGCGAAACATAGTTCATTTATAATCTAACGAATGATACTTATATTCTACTCATTCTTGTATAATCACGTTTATACACCACTTCAACTAATACGCAAACACTTATCCTCTACTTACACAATGGAGAATGGAAATAACGATGATACTGCGTGTAATTCGGGCAACGTCTCCATCGAAACCTGGAGGATGTAAGGGGGACAAACTGCTCCGAGGGCCAACTTCGCCGTACGCTCCCAAGTTCCTCTCTCTCCGTCTTTTCGAAGAAACCCCATTAAATTTCCACTTCGAACTTCCACTTCCCCGGAAGACTTTTTCTCTCCCCCAAGATTTAAAAGACGGGAAAAGTTAATTACGAGAAGTGAGCACTTGGAAGCCGGCGCTAGAACTTAGGCGATACAAACAATGTGGTAGTAGAAAATAGAGAAGTTTCATTAAAGAGTATTTTTCATGAGGAGAGATGGAACAAACCCCCAAGGAGAACCAACTTCGATAAACATCTCATTTTTCAAAGTTTTTTTCCCGAGCTTAAGTTCTTATTTGTTTTATCACGGCTTTTTTTAGTTACTCCGTTATTATATTTTTCTCTTTCGTCTTTCAACCGTACTCCAATTTTTTTGTGAGTCTCGTTTAGATTGCATTTCTGGGTATGTAACGTAAGCGGATCTCTAAAACTCTACACAATTCACGTTGCAGTGAATAATTTTAAAAAAGTCCAGTCATGCAGCATGACACCATGAGCGAATTTTTGAAGAAATCTTCGACATTTCAGTCGCTATTTACAACTAGCGAACGGCATTATTTCGATTTTTGACTGATTTTTCAACTTTGAAATTTTTGAAAACTTGATACATATTCTTATAGGAAATTTTACGCTGATTCCGAATATACCACATGTTAGTATGCTGAAAAAATTATTTCGCACAGCAAATCGCAAAAAACAGGCTATTTTGAAATTTTTGACTACATTTTTGAAAATTTCAACCCGAAGATGTAATCCGATCATGCTGGCCAACGAACTTGAACTTTCGTTTTGTGTCCTTGACATTTTAAAATTTGTTCGAAGTTTCTAGCACAATTCTACGGACAGTTATCGTCTGGAATGACACATACATACATATACATACATACATACATTAAAAAATGCGTTAAACTTCAGAATATGATTCAGAATAGCCTGAAACGGATTTCAGCATAACATTTTTTCAAAAATTCACATTCTACAAATTTTGAGGCGAGAGCAATAGCTTGATTTTCTTCAAAAATTCGCTAAAAGCCAGTAATTAAACAAAGGTTTATTATTTCTGTATATGATATAGGCCTTTGTATGCAGATCATTGGTCAATAATTATTAAACCCCCGTATATATTATTATGATCAAAATCGGCCACGTGAATCGACATCGTGCCTCTCAAAACGGTTCACACCTTTACACCTCCAGGACCACACAATTTCACGGTTTACAGTGAATATTTAAAAAAAAGTCCAGTCATGCAGCATGACCCCATGAGCGAATTTTTGAAGAAATCTTCGACATTTCAGTCGCTATTGATCTTGTAGAGAAATTTTAGTTTATGATTTTGATAGACAAACATTGAATCAAATTATTAAAAATAATTAGGAGGTACTCATACTTTATTACGCTACTGACGACCGAGTGGAGGGAGGCCTTGAGATTAACGTTACTGACGGCCGAGCGGAGCGAGGCCTTGAGTCTGCGTGCTAGTACGTACATAAATAGAACTTCTTCATAATTTCATGGCTGATATTTTCTAAGCCACAGTCAGTATTAAAGCTACATCAAGTCCTAAAACAGTTGAGCGTAAAACATTAAAGAGAGCGACCGAGAGAATCGGAGGACGGAATATTTCACAGAGTAAACTCATCAGTTGTGATTACATTTTTTTTTTTTTTTTTTTTTTTTTTTTTAACAAGCACCTACTACCTACATTTTAAACAGCATGGTTCTAGGATTGGTTATACAGGGATACTTATATAAGAGTAGTTCAATCTGAATTTGGACAATGTTTCATGCAAATATTACCGATTTTTACAACTAGCGAACGGCATTATTTCGATTTTTGACTGATTTTTCAACTTTGAAATTTTTGAAAACTTGATACATATTCTTATAGAAAATTTTACGCTGATTCCGAATATACCACATGTTAGTATGCTGAAAAAATTATTTCGCACAACGAATCGCAAAAACAGGCTATTTTGAAATTTTGACTACATTTTTGAAAATTTCAACCCGAAGATGTAATCCGATCATGCTGGCCAACGAACTTGAACTTTCGTTTTGTGTCCTTAACATTTTAAAATTTGTTTGAAGTTTCTAGCAGTTATCGTCTGGAATGACACATACTCGTACATACATACATACATATATACTCGTACATACATACATTAAAAAATGCGTTAAACTTCAGAATATGATTCAGAAAAGCCTGAAACGGATTTCTACATACATTTTTTTCAAAAATTCACATTCTACAAATTTTGAGGCGAGAGCAATAGCTTAATTTTCTTCAAAAATTCGCTAAAAGACCTCGGAAAAGAAAGAAATCCTAAGCTGATCAGTGAACCTACAGACCTCTTAATTGTTTTCGAGGTGTCCCTAAGGAGCTCCATATAAATTTCAGCACCGTGAGTCGATTAGGAAAGAAATTAGCCTCATAGGTTCCAAAGCTGATCAGAGTTCTTCCATACATTGTAATTGTATTCTTGATGTCTAAAAGAAGCTTCATTTCAGGTTTCAGCATCATAAGTCGTTTAAAAACAAATCAATTTCAGATGCCCCACAGCTGATCAGTGTGAACTGACATTGAATCCTAGATATCACAAAGGAGCTCCAAAATGCAGATCCGTAGGTTTTGTCATCAATATACCTGCGAAGATAACGGCACCTGCAAGGGGAAAATACATGCAATTAATACACCTACGATCTATATATCTATCTATGTCTCGCGCCTAAAAATCTAAGGGCTTTTTTTCGCAGTTCTAGACCTTAGGGAGCGCGAACGGCGTTACGTAGAGCGTTTCGGATGGTTTTATTCGATTCTTTGAGATAATATTCATCAATGAAAACCAAAAAATCATTGTCGTTTCCTTGAAAGGTAACAAGTCAATAGATAGCAAGGGAATAAGAGAGCAAGCAGATGGTAAAAGCCCAGCATTGGCTGTTCTACGTCTTTTTAAATTTTAGCAAAGTTTTTCTATCCTTTGTTACGCTTTGTCTTCTGAAGCAATACTGCCCGTCTTGTCTTCTAACATTTTTTTCCTGAGCTTTATTTTATTTCATAAAAAGCAAGCAATTCTTTTGCCGTTCGTTGAAATCGGGTTGAAATCAAAGCAAGATGGCACAGCCTGCTTCGGTAACCTTAGCGTTACTTCCAGTTTCGTAGAGCGGGTGTAGGAGTGTTAAGCTATTGAGGATCGATAGAGGCGGGCAGGGGAGAGAGCCTTTTAGCGGCGACCGCAGGCAGCAGTAAAAGCCGACATCGAGAATAGAGAAGGGGCTGCTTTCCCCTCCATTCTGAATATTTCATGGGGTAATTGAGGGTTTATCCAATTTGTTTGCTTTGAACCCTCACCTCAATAATTCCCTTCCGTAATATATATTTTTTCTCCACGCTCAGCCGTGAAGCTGGTGTATTAACCCTTCTTATAATGCAGTTTTTACTTTTATAGAGGGTCTTCTCTTTATCTGACAGTAATGTACCCGACTACTTCGCCAGCCTGTCGACTCTTCGAGCAGTTTTTTATGATGCAACCTTCAAGAAAGGTTGGAGCGTAGCCTGAACTAACTAACTATGTTTCACAGCAGGCACTTGACATTCAACTGAGTTTGTATCAACTAACAACCTTAAGAGGAGCAGTTAGAAAGAAAAAATTGTTTGTTTGTTCTTATTTTCAAATTATTTTTTATAAATTCTGTCCAATTCGATAAAAACAAGATTAAAATCTTATGGTCAGAAACAAAGCTAAGATTTTTGAAAAATCATACTGTGTGTAACCGTTCAATAGCCATCGGGAGCATGGAACCTGATCTTGCATAACATTCATCAATTACGTTCACAAGTTATACAATTCATGGACAAGTACTGAAGTATCCATATTACTAACACGGAGGTTCCTAAAAATGAAATGAGAGAGAGAACAACGTGTTCTGACCTGCCAAGTCGCAGATCTCAGAGAAAACCGCTCTCCTGAACAGTCATTTCCCTGCAAACAAATTTTTCTTTGGCTCGTGCCCTGTTCAACCGATTTTGTTCTAATCTTCACAAGATGTTCAAATTTAGAGATTTAGCCATGGAAATTTCGATTATCATTTTGTTCGTAGATTAGTTTGCAGTTGCAGAAGATAGTTCTGTGTCACAAAACTCTGCCGGTCTATTCTTGAGTTTTGTTTTTTTGGGTATCAGAATCAACTGTATTACATTCGTGAAAAAGTCATGGCGCCAACGTTTCTTCGAACAGAGATGAAGAACGCGTCTAAATTAGAATATGGTCTAATGGTTGTTGAGAAAAAAGAACATGAAAATTACTCTTTATTATACGTTTGAAAACATTGTTTGCAGATTTTTTCAACTTGACTAAGATGGGCATCAACATTTATGCCAGAAATGGTAGACGTTATGGACAACATTACTGTGAAATCATTTAGTACAGAATCGTAGGAGCTGTGAAGGTGAGAAGAACATCAGGCGCCCATGAGGCTCTAAAACCGGACAACTCTCCTTAAAATTAGTTTGTTCGTGATTAATGAGCATGATGATGCTCCTGAGATAACCCTCTTCAATGTTATCAATTCAATCCCATTCCAATTTTATCTATATCTAATTTAGTGCGTGCTGTCCGAGATTGACTGCTGGATTGGAGCTGTTCACCTTGCTTCCCGTTGATTCCAAACTAATTTCATTAGAAGAAGCTTCAAGAAACATTCAATTATTGTTAAAATGGACCTATTTCTAACTATTAGGTTCCAAACAAAAAATCGTTCATTACATTCATCGGCTGGTAAACCCATGGGGTAGGAATATAATATAAAGAGTGAGCAACTTTCGTGTATTGGAGTTTCTGGACCTTTCCTGTTATCCGACACCGCCAGCACCTCCAGATAGTATACGACCGCCAACGTAATCAGAATGATGTGTATAGTTTTGTAGTTTGGATGCTCGCAAGCTCGCATCTCAAAAACACAGGTAGGTACATAGGTAGGTACCTCATTTTAACGAGAAAATTACAAATGCCTACCAAGCTTTTATTAATGAATGTTCCACAAAACTTGTTCCTTGTTCTTTGAAATGATCTTAAAGATCCATTTTTTGGTAAGTACTTGCCTAAATAGTGTACTTCTATTAACATTCAAGATGATGTTCTTACATTCATTGAACACTTTTGGTCAAACATATTTTCAACTACTAGGTAGGTACTATAAAATTATACCTACTATTATTTATGACAAAGTCATCCTTTCGTCCGACCACCACAAAATTGAGTTAAGAAAATTTCATCCACAAAATCTTGTTCTCTGAGAATAATTGTTTTCCTAGTAGACCTACACTGCTGAAATTTGAAATGGTGCCCTTTCAGGACAAGAAGGATACAATTACAAGGTATGGAGGAGCACTGATCAGTTGAGGGACTTCTGTGACAGATTTATTTCCTAATCTGCTTAAGGTTTGACGGAGTGGACCACAGAACCCAGAAAAGAGTAGAAGCGGCGTCCACCTCAACCGCTCGTTGATCGAGTGTTGCGAACCCGTATCATTTTATAGTGTCCACCCCACCCATCCTGTGTCGGGCAAGCAAGGGGTTTTATAAAATGATTACTAAACTCACACATACAGGTGTCCAGTACACACTAAATTAACGCGGATAGCTCCTCTAAACAAAATCGTAAGGCAATACTGAAATACTTACAACAAGAAAGCCATGAACAGTCGGTGATTTCAAGATAAAATAACATCAAGTAGTAAATCCCTTAGTAAAAATGCAGATTGGTTGGACATAAAGATCAGAATGATGTGTATAGGCGGTGCTGGCGGTCGGATATCAGGAAAGGTCCGAGTTTCTCATTTGTGATCCATGAATTGGATTCTACGCCTTGAAAACCCCCGACTGCAAATTTTCAGCATGAAATTCCAAATGGTTTTGACAAAATCTATAGAAATGGCTAAAGATTACTGTATATATAAGTTTTGTCAACTTCCAATAATTCAAATACCATTTCGCATGATATTTCTTCAGAGAGAACGTCAAATCAAAATCGATATGATTGATAGATCGAACTTTAGTAACTAACGCCATAGCATACAATAAATTGTAATTATCTAGCAGAAACGTCTCAGGATTATTAAGAGATGAACTGATGATGTAGGTTCCAAACTCCTCTCTGAACTTCGGAAGCTTATATTAGAAACGGAAATTCGGCGTTTGCATGAGTAGCAGGTTTACATTCGTCACCGCGTTCCCCTGCAATATTCCGTCATCAAACACTGAAGGAGGTTATTAGGCCTGTCTTATTAGTCCAGAATGAAATGTAAGCGCGTAAATATTTATTCAAGCTCGGCTGTAGAGAGGCGCCAATAAATTACCGACGAGGTCGGAACGGGAGGCGATGATTTTACGTCCCTACACGAGCAGTTCGACGGTGAGAGCCATCTATCAACAGTTCCCCGAACTGGTTACACCTGGTCATTAGCGGCTGAGAGGACGAAACGCGCCGGGTTTTTCGACTTTATTGGCTGCGGAATTTGTTCGCGTTAGTAGCCCACATGGTCTTCGGTTAATTTGATTTGACGCTTCTGAACTCAACGTGTCAATTGATGAAGGATGGTGTAGTCCTATCCTTAGGACTTTTTGAGTACAATTTGGGGTTCGTCCACCATGAAAATCATCATACTACTCACCATCAGCAATATGAACTTCCCCCAGATATGAACAATATGAACATAGATCGTTATTTGGCCTTGATACCTGAAGCCACACCCGAAAGAGCTACATTATACCTACACTAGCAGCAGACCGAGAGCCACGTCGAATTTACAATATTTATACAACTGGTAGATCAAACAAAAATATTAGTTACCTACAATAGGTATAAATTCAGTTATGTGTGCTTTTGAGCAGGTGTAATATCCAGTAGTTATGATCGCTGTCCTCCAGATGGCGGCAACTCCGTCCCCTTGCTACATCTGAGGGATTTCCTTTGGTTCTGGTTCGCCAATTTCCGCTAGCAGACTAATCTGAACAACTTTCGTTCCGTGCCTTTCTTCCTCTATCTCTGTGTGTGTAGGTGTTCGTGTGTGTATGTCCGCAAATCCTTGTAACAAGCTTAATTTCAACAATATTCAACCGATTCTTATGAAATTTTCATGGAATGTGCGGGTTAGGGTGAAGATGGTCTCCAATGAGTATCGTTGTTCCCAAATCAATACGTCACTCGGCGCATGCGCAAACGTGAATTCCATCAAGCATCATTTTCTCTCGCCCCCGTAGTCCGATCTCGCTCAAATATAGGAGGATAGGTGGAAGCAGTTAATTTGAGCATTCCCTAGCAATTTCATAATAATCCTATCATTAGTAGCTACTGCGATCATCCGATTTTGATGAAACTTTTAAAGAATGGATTTTTTTTAACGCCCTAGTCGTCCGATCCCGCTCAAATTCGGTGCATCGTTGGGGGACAATGGTTTAATTAGTTTTGCTAATTTGAACGTTTAGTAGCTCCTGTGCAAGCTACTCCTGTACTCCCAGGAACAAGGTCTAGTTTTCATCAGAATTTGATTACATTTTCTGGGTATTCGTGGGTTAGGCTGTAGATTGTTCCATAACAATTTAATTTTTCTGAAATCATTAGTACCCTATTCTGCGCATGTACTAACGTAAATTATTTCAAGCATCATTTTCCCGTTTTTTAAAAAACATCTTTACTGTGAAGCGTAAAATTGCGGGGTCTTGGAACTGGAAAAGTGTGAACCCTTCTCGGAGGCACAATGCGCCATGTTCTGATCATATATTACATAGGTACGGGGTTAATAATAATTATAGACCGATGATCTGCGTAGAAGGGCCATCTAACACAGAAATAATAAACCATTGAGTAATAATTTGCAGCATTTTTACTTTTGTAATACTTGTTATTTTTTTGCGAACTAGAGTTTTGGCGAACTCATATTATATTATATAAGAAATTAATTGGGTATAACCATATTTTGAAAAGGTTTGCAATTTATAAGTATATTGTTCACTTTAAATTGTGAAAAATGCAAAATCCCATTTCGATACAGCTGTATGACAACAAAATTAATGTCTTTTCACTGGATTCACTAGTAAACAGTCGACATGTTGGTTGGAATTGTTCTTACGAAACACCGTTTTCCGCTGCCCCAAACTAGAATGGGGACTCGGGTTCACGACGCAGGAAGTTGTAAATTAGGTCGAGAGACCGAGGCAATTTATTACAAACAACAACATCACGCCACTCGCCGCATGAACCCATCAGCTGGACTGCTTGTTGAGGGCTGGGTTTGAGATGATCCCATCGTACGGTTCATAACCGCAATGCGTGATGAACGACGGGAGCATGTAGGAACTGTCCCGGAGAGTTCCAGAAACTTAGGAACAATTCCGCTGTCACATTATTGAGCCTTCAAGATTCGTTGGAACGCACTCAATATTCTACTGACAAACGCCTAATGCTTAACCCGTCAATATAATCAGACTAACATGTAATACTGATCTCATCAGTTGACCTCCTTGTTAAGTGTTAGGGCCAGAGATGTACCCTCCGTGTTCATCATATCCTACACCGAAATGCGAAATTATATGCATACACTAAAGAATATAAACGGCGGGAGCCTGTAGTCGGAACTGTTCCGGAGCGTTCCTAGAACTTAGAAACCATTCCGGCTGTCACTCTATTGAGCAGTCGAGAGTCTTAGATACCTACGCAAAGGCACTTGGGTATATTCCGCTGCCATTCATCTAACGATAATAAGTGATTTTACAGATATTATAACACCCAGTCAGCGATGATTCCACACGATTCGTACCAGAATATTTATAGATATTCAAAACGCTGCAAATTATTACATAACGGTAATATTTATTCATTCATCTGCCGTGCATAGGAAATAACGAGGGATAGCATCATAACGGATTGGCATAAGTTCAGCGTTTAGTCTACTCATGCATGCGTGCATCGTCTTGCCCAGTTCACACTCATGTTCACGATTTTACTTCCTTTCATCATTCCTAGAATGCGAACAGTTGGTCATTGCTCATCTGATTCATTGAACTTTACTCGTATCTCAACCAAACGAAAAACCTGCCCATTTATTCATAGTTGTTGATTTTTTAAATGATTAACTATGGTCCAGTAGTCTGGGTGAAAAGCATCGGACAGCAGAGGGACGGATTTTTATAATTCGCTGTTCAGAATCTACGCACACATCTTGAAAAGTAGCATCCATGATCGCTTATTTTATTTTTGAGTTATTAGAGCCATTGCATTAGCTCCATTTTCTTTAAAATCTTGCTAAAATCTGAACCTTGACATTTTTTCGGAAGAGTTAGAAATGTGTTTTTTTCTGCATCTGTACTCACCAAATGACAGTGTGTACCAAGAGATGAATGCCAAGTGCACATACCTGAAACAACCACAACGTAAGAATAAAATGTACTGCATACAAACAATTAAAACAATAATACTAATAGATGAACAATAATGTTAATAGCACCTAAGTGTTAAAAAAATTTTGCTATTTTTGCAACAATTATTCCAATAAAGTGCATCTAATCATAGTTTTCACATTGCTGATTATAATAGTAACATGTATTTAGCATATGATTCACACCAGGGAACAGAAAAGGAAGTTATTCCCAAGGGTGTACGCGGCACGCAGAAATGAAGCACGTTATTCTAATAAAGGATCAGTTATATATCAATGGGAAGAAGACAAACACGTCTTATACGAGAACAAATCGTTCAATAATATATATCTCTGAGAACAACTTTTGACCGAAATGAACTGATAGAATCGAGCCCTGTAGTTTTTACCATTAGGATTGGGACTCCCTCGATATATATAATGAAGGAGTTACATAAACGTCAAGTTATGCAAAACACTAACTGGAAACTGCATCAAGATTTCTCATGTAAATCCATAAATAAGAGATGGCCACCTCAACCAATACCTAGTCAATTAATAATGCGACTCTGCAACCGCTAACGGCTATTCTCAAGCTGCCAGCCATATGAGGGAAATTCAAGGATCCTTGTGGCTCCTGACATGTCCTTCGATTTTTTCGCATCCTGCCGCATAAGATCGGAAGTTGATCGGGAGCACGTTCGGTGAAAATTCGAACACCTGCGGTTCGTCGATCACCTGGCGCATCGGCCGTATAAAGAAACAGGTGGACCCCCATCGCTTCTCGTCTTGGATATTTTTTATTGGCCAAGCCCCTGGTAGGAATCCTAGTTCCTTTACGACTCAGTAGTTAGTTACGCAGGCAACTTGTAAGCTGAATCGCGATTAGATTTATCTAAATACAGTAAAAAACTCCTGCGATTCCAGAATATTATTGTCCTCCGTCCAATGCGATTATTGAGAAACTGTTGGCTCACGATTTCGTCTCACAGATTTGCTTCCTCCATGATTCAAATCATTGACTTCACTTTCAAATGAGAAGAAGAATAAATAAGAGGATTATGTTTATAAAAAACCTCCTTAAAAATAAACTTCCGTGTTTCCTGAGGAACAAAGTAAAGTATAGTCCGTTCATCAGCAGGAAGAATCTAGCAGTGTAACACAAGAGGATATTAACTTTGAAAATCAATTTCTTCGTTAATATTTGTAGTAGGGGGATGCCGTTGGTATTAATATATTTTCAAATCGCTGCACTTTCATTTAAAATAATATGAAACGAAAAACCTCCCAACCCTCTCAATTAATGAAGAAGGCAGCCCCGCAGCATCCTTCAGTCCTGAAGGGCGTATAATGGTAGTGAACAGAGAATAAGAACAATCCACGTTTGTTCACGGAGTTGAACAAAAAAAATTAATATAAATCCTAGCGTGATAATTTGTAGGGTTTTATAGTTTCGCAGATTCCAGGAAACAAATGATTGCAGCTGACAATCTCGTCCGAAGGAGCAGACGACAGAAAGGTTTGAAGCGTAAAAAAATGTGTGACTGAAAATGGACACCGAGCATTATCTGGACAAGGAGACCGGGATGGTTTGTATTCCAAGTGACATGCGCGAGAGATAAGGGGCTATACGATCCTAAATTCTCTAGCTCGGCAGTTTACGGCGTTCCGCTACGTTAAACCGGTCGTACGAGACTTGCAAGGATACCGTTGGACTGTGGTAGAAGGTTAGATATGAAGACTGGAAGGCACTGCTGGGTTCTAGGGCGTTTACGTAGATCAGTCTGTGTACACGAATTCCAGTCAATCAGTATGACCATTTGAGCAAATTTTAGTTCTTTTCTGAAGAATTCTGTAAATAATATTCTTCTATACAAACCACTTATAGGACCTTCACCATTTTTGCTGTTTTTATCAATTTTAAAAAGTGTTAAAATCCAGGAATTATTTCAAAATGCCTCAAAACGGATTTCCATTAAGAGAATTTTTGAAACTTTCATTTTGAAATTTATGTCTTTACTTTGGCACATAGAATCAAAAAGTGACCGTTACCGAAAAGTGTTCCCTACCTATTTTCTGCTTATAACTAAATCGTTGCTATGGAACTGTATTTAAGGCATTTATTATCGTACAAAAATCGTTCGCTAGTTTCCCTAAGAAAAAAGGAAACTCAGAAAGATATTATAAAATTGAGCAACAACAGCATAATCTAAAAAAAAAAGATATGCAGATCCTTTGGGAGAACTGTGATAATACAAGAAAATGTCCCCATTTGATAGGTAAGAGTAGTAGGTATGTTCAAAAGGTAGCAAGGTAGTATCTCATATATGGTAGCGAAATCTACTAAAGGTGTAACTACAACTAAAATCTTTCTCTGGTAACTCTTTTTAATGCGTCGTGTTTATTTCGTTCAAAAGTTAAATAGGCCAAGTCCCGTTGCGCTAACTAATAATGCTTCTGTTATTCAGATAGTGGAGTAGACAGCTTATTTGTGTTTCACGGGTGGAAATTAGGCTTGTTGGATGATTTTCGAAGCTGATGTCACTTTTTATAAATGGGGTGACATCCAATGCTTGAGAACGAGTTATCCGACAACCTGAAAATGGGATGGTCGAGTTCGTTCACCGACAAGAGAGGCAGAAAAATCCAGCCAGAGAAGAGGCAGAAGACGCATATATATATATATATATATATATATATATATATATATATATATATATATATATATATATATATATATATATTGGTTGGGACGAGGGTGATAAAGCTGAACGTGCTTCCTACCCGTAAAAACCCCGAAGGGTGAAGACCGACCCCTGTGGAACTCCAAGTCCCATCTCTGAAATGTTATAACCCTCGAACCCTCTTGCATTCTCTTTCCTGACTCGGAAGCCGATTGTATTAAAATCAATATTGGCGGAAATAATACAAATAAATCGAGAGAGAGGAAGGAGGCAGTGGAAATGTGCTTCAACTGTTCGTGAAATGAATGAAAATGATTTATGGAACTTCGACGGCATCCCCGAGTGATGAGGGCATGAGAGAAATTGCGTATACATGGATAAAATATTGTTTATCACCTTGTGAAACAACCAAACCAATCTCTGATCTACAGCAGTGTGTAAATAAAATAAATATTACCACGCACTGAATTTATTGAATAAAATACCAATTCCACGGTATGACACCTAAATTAATAGAGTCAGTGGTATGACATGGGGACACCTCAATTCCTTATCGTTAATTGATAAAAATGTAATCCCCGTATCGTATCAAAGGTATGAATAATATGAAAATAAAAGAAATGTACAATTTCTTGTGTCTATCAATTCAAATCGTTTCAGAACGCCTCAAAACGGATTTCCACGAAGAAAATGTTGGGGAAAACCTAATTTAATTTTGTTTAATCCTCTTCAATGGCTTCATTTTCAACGAAAATTCGCTAAAATGACGTCGAAATCTGGAGAAATTTGAGCGAGCAATGTGGGCTGTAATGCATACCTCACCAAAATTTACCGATTACAACAACCACCACTGATATTAAACATCATTAACCACACACATTATTAACCATTTGTTCACACCCGTTGTAGGGTTCGTCAATGATTCGAAGTGTTACCCTATGTACGGTAATCTGTGCTCTCGTTTCTTTAGCGAATGTTTGTAAAAAATGAAGCTACTGCAATGGCTCCAAAATTTTTAAATCAAAATTGTCGAAAATTTTCTTCATTGAAATCCGTTTAGAGACATTCTGAAACGAACCCTAGAGTTCAACATATATATATATGTCCTTCCAGACGATAACTCCTTAGGATTGAGATGGATGAAAATTCCGATATTTAGCCAAAAAATCAAGCTTTCCAACTGAAAGAATGATTTCGTTGACCAGTTCATTTTGAGCACATTAAATAGGTCAAATTCCAAAAATCTTACTTAAAAAATCACTAAAAATGGATAAAAACGGCTAAAAATTGTTAAATTTATATTTTTAACAGAACCTTAGTCAAAATAAGTTAATTGACGATGAAATAGAACATTAAACAATTTATGCTGATAAATATACTTAAATTTCATTAATACTTACAAAAAATGAGATAGAAACTAAAAGTTAAATTTTTAAAATTTTATTTGAATCGCAAACCACTATTCAGAATGGGTTTTTTGCCACAAAATTGGTAGTTAACAATTTCTTTTCACTCAAAGTCCTCAATTTTTAAAACAATGTAAAGTAATATAGTAAGATAATTTACGGAAATTCGCTCATATGATCATGCTGCATGACTGAATCTTTTCAACGGGCGATTTGTGTTGTTTAGCGATAATCAGGGCCTGTAAAGTGCCTCATATTGCGAGTTCAGCGAGCGACCGCTGGCCTATCTATGTGAGCTGATAGCCGTCGCCCTCGTACACCCGAGTTGACCCCAATTAGCGATATGAATCAATTTGGCGGCCGAATCAATCTCACTCATCCCCAATGTCCACCTCTTGCAAGCCTTACATCTCCCTGCGTACGACCAATGAACGTACAGCGCGTACGGCTGAAACATCCGTGTATGCATGAAGTTATGTGTACAGCTGGCGAGCATGTCAGGTTACATTCTATAGATCATCTTGATTCGTACACGCGAATGTCACAACTACCACGGTCATTGATAGGAGTACCTACTACCGATTTTGGCATATGGCATGGACCTCCCCACCAGAATTGACCAAATCGTACTTGCCATACAAAGTACGAGTACAAGTAATTATAAAGTAATTGCAAGTACAAGTCCTCAAAAGTACTCGAACTTAAAAATGCGGTGTCAAGTACAATTACAAGTACTTTGTAATTGAATAGCCACGACAAGTACAAGTAAAAGTACTTGCCAATGTTTTAGTTCAAGTACAAGTATTTGTACTTCTACTTGTAATTTAAGCAATGCAAGTACCACCCTTTCACTCTCAAATCTTGAAAATATCTCTGTGTGTACGTAATTATTGCATTTCATTCGGAAACGGAAAGAAGTTCTGAAGCGGAATATTATTGATTCTCAAGAAAAAATTTTAATGTACTGGCTGTACTTGAATTACAATTACAAGTTACAAGTAGTAATTGTACAAGCGCCAGTACAAGTACCAGTTCTTGTAATTGAAAGTTGACCCCGACAATTACAAGTACTTGCCCTTGTAATTTCATGTACTTGTATTTGTGCGGCTTCATGTAAAACAGGTAAAGTAACTGTACTTGTACTTTGCAAGTACTTTCAAAGTACTTGAAGATATTGAATCACTAATTCCATTCTGCGTCTTTCAATAACATGCCTCAAGTGGAAAATTTATAATTGAAACAAGTACTTAAGTACTAGAGTACTTAAGTACTTTCGAATATGCGCCCCACCCACCCCCAACACCGCTAGACGCCCCTAATCATCTTTTCTCAATATCCAACAAATCCAAAAAACAGCGACCTCCCCCAAACCTACAAACTTAACCGTTCCTGGAACAGCTGCAAGTTCATAAACGAGCATTGATTACTGATTTGATTGACAGCGATTCAAACCTATTAAGCCACCATGGTCATGATAGTCAGCCTCAAATTGAAAGCACTTGATGCTAGTAGCTTCACACTCACCTGACGTTTCCTGCGTGTGTGTGTGTATGTGTCATTCCGGACGATAACTCTTCTTAATAAGTGAGATAAAAATTCCGTTCTAGCGCCAAAAAATCAAGCTTTCCTACTGAAAGAATGATTTCGTTGACCAGCTCATTTTGAGCACATTAAATTGCTCAAATTTCAAAAAAGTGTGCTCCAAAAATACTAAAGATAGTTAAAACGGCTAAAAATCATTAAATGTATATTTTAGCAGAATTTTAGTCAACATGAGTTTATTAACTATGAACTAGAACATTAAAAAAATGTATTCACAAAATTAGTTCGAAAAATGCACTTGAATTTCATTAATATTTTGAAAACAACTGAAAATTGCTGAAATCAAAAATCTGCTTTGAATCGAGGAATGTTATTGAGAACGAGTTTATTTGCCATAAGATTGGTGGTTAAAAATGTCGTTGCCCTCAAAGTGCTCAAATTTCATTAGAATTTAACATAATAATATAGGTAACATACGAAAATTCGCTCATATGTTCGTGCTGTATGACTGAAACTTGGGATTCCACGCTTCTTGAAACGTAAACTAACAAATTTTGAGAGGGGTTTAAACAAAAAATTTTTGGTCTATCAGAAAGGTTTATATTTGAAAATAATTAACCAAAACGTTGAACAATCAGGATGATGGAAACTGCAACACCGTTTCGTTGACGAAAAACTCAGGTTGCCTAGTTCGTTAGCTTCGTCCGCATGACATCACATTAGTCCAGCCGACCGACAAATTCTCATCCATTATGAACGGATAAACTATTCAATTACTACGAATTAAACGCCACGTAGCCCCCTCCATTAGCCCACATGATGACGAGAAGGATGGGAGGGGGGAGACGGTTGGCCGTGTAATTGAATAATGTATAACAGCATTCTCTCGTCGGAATGATGTCGTGCCTCGTATTCACGGCAACTCCATTATGAACAGCAGAACGTCGCCGGACCTATGAATACAATGCAGAGGTCGACTGTGAAACGGTCAACGTTTACACCAACGTACGTAAGGTACACACGACAGGTACACAACTGGGGGAAATGATAACACAATCGTGACTTTGAGTGGAACGAGGGAAAGTGGTGAGGCATTGTTGAGATTAAAACAGCATATTTAAGGTATAACATTCTCACATAATAATGAAGCACGGATAAAATTTCGGTTTTTCAAATGCGGGTCGAGTTTATTCCAAAATTATTGACATCAAGACCTTACTTAATCAGCAAGATTTGATCGGCATTCGAGTTTTATTACTTCGCCCGACAGAAAAGCTTATCATAGGGCAATGATACTAAAAGAATCTAACACAAGTATAGATATCTACATGGGTGATGTAAGGTCAGGTATAGCTATACAAAATGATTTTAGCGATGCGACAGACAAAGAGAGAGTGAGAGAGAGAGAGAGAGAGAGAGAGAGAGAGAGAGAATGCTTTTATTAACAACTAGAGGCCTGTTAGGGCTTGGAAAGCCCTAATCTATACCGTATAACAGTAGTACCTAACTAACTAACTATAAGCAGCGTTTTTAATGGGTATCAAATTCACAAAGAGAACCATTTGATAATGATTGAGCTAAAACGTCAGTGAACGTCAATAAAACAAGTGATGGTGCAACCAATTCAATCTTGAACGTGTTTCACTGTCGGAGATGAAATATAGGCACCCTTCTTGTCGTTACACCATTATTTCCGTTTTACATTTTCCGGCCAACTCGATCGGAGAACGTTTTTAATCTGTTTCCCAAAGGGCAAACGACATTGTGACCTAGAGCTCAAGAGTTATCTGGCAAAAGACCAAACAACGTTCACTCGAAAACTCAACGGGTTGACAAGTCGTTCGATAAAGAACCGGCGTGAAATCTCGTTGCCGGGATAATTCATTTAAAACCGGCGGCCGATTCCCGGAACGGCGGCGAGGCAATAAATTTGTACGGGTAATTCAAGCTCGTTGGAATCCCTCTACCTTCACCGAGGTCGGTTCGAACGTTCCGATTCAAACGTCCAGTTGGTTTGATAAAACACTGCAAGTTCGAACACTAAAGTTATGCATTTAAATCTCCCGTCTTCCGATTTCACGGCATATGGCGATGGAAGGATGCCAATCTATCATCATCTTTGATCAAATAATTGATGTTTCCAATTCTATAAATCTTAATTTTAGGGTCTTTCCTATTATACGACCGCTCAAACGATTTTCTGTAGAAGTTGTGAGATCAGTTTTTGCTATATATCTATTGCTTTGTTCATGAAATAATGTCCAATAGACCAATTGAGAAAATGATATTTTGTCATCTTACAGTTAACCATTCGGAAAACTTCGTTGATCCTGAAACCGGAGCTCATAACGAATTCATCTTTGTCCAAAAGAAGCCATCGTAAAGAAACAGAAACTTGATTGTCTCTTTATCATCAAGGAACTGATCAGTTCGGACGAATTATTGAAGATATCAAAGTATTTTGGCCACCGGAAGTGTAAATTTCATAACAACGTTCATATGAAATAAGTTTGTGCTAGTGGTTTTTTTTTTCTTTTTTGTAAATTATATTTAAATATTTTACTAGATACAGTGTATTTCTGTATTCTATTAAATACAGTGTATTGCTTCCGAGTCTGCAAGACAGCGGAAGCTTTGTTTTTACTTTCGAAATGAAAAAAGAACTGTGTGCTCCAAAATCAAAATTTCTGCTCGCATTTTGCGTTTCATGGGGTCCTGAACAAATTTGGTATCGTGTCTGTCTGTCCGTCCGTCCGTCTGTCTGTCCACATTTCCTAGCCACAGCCATAACTTCCACAATTTCGATTGGATTTTAATGGATTTTCAGGAATAGTGTGGGTTTAGCCCTACATGGTCCCCTATTAGTTTCATCATGATTGAATCAGCGGTACGCTCTGGGCATGCGCGAACGTGATTTTCTAGTTACACTCATAAGTCCGTCAGTGTTGAAGAGATTTTGGTCAGATATCCAGGTTCCTTGAGGTCCCTAACGACATTTATCATGACTGAATCAGCGGTACACTGTGCACTTGCGCGAGCGTTTGACTGTGTAAATTTCCATGCCACCGCCGTAACTTCCACAATTTCGAATGGATTTCAATGAAATTTTCAGGAATAGTGCGGGTTTATGAAATCCAAGCCATCAGGCCCCTCAACAGCCCTCCTCGGCAGATCGTGCAGGCGCACACACAAACGCCGAAGTTTACTCCACGAATTTGGTCTTAGAATGGTCTGAATAGGATTTGAATTCAGTTTTTTCCCCCACATGCTTGGGTTGTCCCACACTCCCAGGATAAATTCTAATAGGCTTCTTTTCCTTCTTATTTACGAAGTCTTGCCTATAAGACGTAGCTTCAGAGGGAAGTTCTAAAAACGCTGCAAGTTCAGAGGGTTTCTCTAGCTCAGGTGTGCTCCCAAAAGTCATCAGACACAAAATACACTGCCAAGGAAATGGCACATGAGCTTCCTCGTGACCTTCACAGTACGTCACCATTAAATTCCAGAAAACTAGAAACGACCGGTTCTGGCATCAGGGAATTAATAAGGTGGGAAATTATCAATAAGGTGATCTACCGGGATCATCTCTGAAAATTTGAACAAAATCCGATAAAATTAACTAAGCTGTGACCGTAACAAAAACATCACTTTCGCGCATGCGCCTAGCGTACCGCTGCTGATGATCGCGAAGAATGTGATACGGGACCTCAAGAAACCTTGCCCGCATCATCGCTGAAAATCTGACCGAAATCCGTTCACAATTGCCTGAGTTATGACCGAAACAAGAAAATTTTGTTTGCGCCTGCGCAGAGGCTACCGTTGATTCGATCATGACGGAACTGATAGGGGACCATGTAGAGCTATACCCGCACGATCCCTAAAAATTTGAAGAAAATCGCATCAAAATTGTGGAAATTAAGGCTGTTGCAAGGACCGTAACAAGAATATTTCGTTCACGCATGCGCAGAGCATACCGCTCATGAAATTATGATGATTGTCTTATGGGACCTCAAGGGACCTTACCCACATCATCCCTGAAAATCTGACCGAAATCCGTGCAACATTGACCGAGTTATGACCGTCACAAGGAATTCACGTTAGCGCCTGCGCAGAAGCTACCGTTGATTCGATCATGATGAAGTTGATAGGGGACCATCTAGAGCTTAACCCGCACGATCCCTGAAAATTTGGTTAAAATCGGATCAAAATTGTAGAAGTTATGGCTGTTACAATGAAATGTGGTCGGACAGACAGACGCGGAACCAAATTTGTTCAGGAGGCTCTGAGACGCAAAATGCGAGTGGAAATTTAGGTTTTGGAGTAAAAAAAAATTTTTTTTTCCATTTTGAAAATGAAAACAAAGCTTCCGCTGCCTTGCAGTCTCGGAAGCAAAATGTCACGTTTTTCTATAGGTAAATAGTTCACGTATAACAAGTCGTTCCTGATCTCCCAGCCCACAAAAATCTTACACCACTCGTTGGAAAGCTGCGAATTAATTACACATTGCTCCACATTTTAACAGGCCCTCCTTTACTCTCTTGACGAGTCTTAGGTACAGGTTTTGTTGTGCCTCGCACTGGTCAATCACTGCAACTCCGGTGGGTGTGCTGCTCTGCCCTAGTTCAATGCTCTGTTGATAATTTCTCAAATGGTTTACTAATAGTAGATTATGTAGTAACCAGTGGGGCTGTCAATATTTATATTTTTATCTTATCACACACATAACAACGGAGTTCAGTGACAGTTATGATGTCTACAGAATGAAAGATACGGCAGCAGAGGGAATTCGGGTAAATAATTTGATTCAATGTCTGTATGTCAGCAAACCAAGCCAAAAAAACAAAAACTTCAAATTTTGAAGAGTATGAACATTGATAGTGCAATAAGACATATGCATGCGTTGAATACAAGTTGAATGGGGGTCTGGTTAAACATCCACCTTCCGAACTACAGGAATGGAAATCGATCATCAGTTAATTTTGTCTCGGAATTAATCAATATTGGACATCAATAGGCTAATTAAAGCTCATGGTCCAGTAGTTCGACAATGACGAAACTTGAGTTTGGACTGGCTCTAATGTCGTTCCTTATAATGATTCAATCTAACACGGCCTGGAATCTTCGGAAGTAAAATTTCAAACTCGGATCATCGAAAAGTAGCCGTGATGCAGTACAGCGAAACTAATTATTGCCGCAATGGGGACTACTTATATTTCTTTTTTAATGTTCCGGCAGGGATCCGATGATGCCCCAATTTTTCAGTGAGTTCAATTTTCAAGGATTCGATTTTTGAAAAGCTCCATGAATACCATTAGTATCCCCCATTGAGAACGATTCGAATTTTCTGATTCAAACGATCACTTGGATTTATAAAAACGCTGCAAACTCGATGTATTCACATCTCCCGCCTTCTGATTTTACGGCCGAAGTAGGGATGTAAAAAATAGATTGGTTAATAAAGTATTCAAAATTCTGTTTTTAATTTATCAATATTTTGAAATTTTACGGGTAGTAACCGGTAGTCAGTTGGGATGTCCAACTGCATTGAAAACGGACGAACGTTCCAATGGGGCTCCGAACATGAGAAGCTCGAGGTAGAGCGCAGCACGTAAACAAGGACCTTACCTATTTGCTCTTCTTTTGTTGCCAATAAGGGCAGTTGCAACAGACACAAGTTGTTTTTCTTTTTTGCCTGTTTCTTGTTTTGTTTGTGTGTCTCTTTATTATTATATTTATGTATTAATAATACAATTATAATCTTTGACCAGTATTGATAAGATTGATGATGCGGTGAACGAATCGTAGAGCGAAAAGGGGTGACGTAAGGTATCAACAAGGGGAAAATCATGTCAACCACCATGTTCCTTAGGTCCATCGCCCCCTAACGCTCCTAGCGGTGGACCTTCTTGATTCGGAGCACCATTGTAACATCCAGTTGAATGGGGGGGGGGGGGGGGGAATACCGCTGCAAGCTCGTACACAAAGTTTCAGTACTATCATTAAATTTAGTATTATTCTATGTATAAATTACGATTTCACCTCCGAAGTAAGCGCACAGTGGGGTAGGGCAGTAATAAACTCCCCAAAAAAGTTTCGATTTCAACGTTGTTTCCTTCGTTTTCCTAGGTGTCATTAATTGATAAAAAGTGAGAAGAGTTTATTTTTCACCAGATTTTCTTTTCACTGGGGTGCTTTATAAAGTACAGTTTTCAAGATAGCTATATACGTCATTTATCACTACAAAATAAATTCGTTCCGTATACATTTGTCTATGAAGCTAAAACTTTGGAACTTAATAAGCTGTTTAATATAACACTTACATGTTAATTAAAAAGAAAAAAAGGTAACCGGCTCCTACATTAACTACTTATCAAGGATTTATAACCGAGACGAGACATTAAATTAGTAAGATTTGCACATATTCATAGGCGGGTACATAAAAGACGCCGCCTTCCGCCAGCTAGGAACTTTTTTCCTCGAAAGTTAATATATTAATATAATTTTATTGTCCTGTAAATTCCACCGGCTGTGGTATCAGTGCCGTTTCCAACATTACCAGAAGGCGCTAACTTCCTATGACTCAACGAGTGGGTTTGCCCGAACAAATTTTTTTTCTACATAAGGAAAGTTTAATATGATGGAATTCTGCGTTGAACTAGACTTTCTAGACGAACTAGACTCTCTACTTCTTTTTCTCCATTTTCGGGGATTTTTCAAAGTTTATGTGACCTACTACTCACTTGTGGAAGATTTCCATGAAAGTAGGTCACGAGAACTTTGAAAAATCGCCAAAAAATTTAATTGGGCATCTTGAAATATAAACCATCAAAGTTTGAGTTTCGCATTTTCCTTGGTTGATGAAAAAGGTCCTCTATTTAAAACCAAAGCTAACTCAAATCAAAGAGAGAGGAATAATGCTGAGGGGTGCATGGTTGTTCCAAGGGGGAATATTGTTTGGTTAAGAGCCACGCCCTTGAAAACCACTGATACATCAGAATATTCCATAACTCCCATCCCTGAACCTATCAATTATGTGCTTTCGATGCCCATCTAAAGCAGTGGCAACCGGGAACTCGCATGTCTAAACACGTCAGCCGCAAGGCATTTTGAAAACACTCAAGCGAGGAGTCACTTCTAAATGTAACTTCTAAAACTCAGCGGTGTTGCACCTCTGACGTCAGGCATTCCCGAAATAGTCCCGACTTGTCGGTTGTAAGCTGTAGGCCTTGTCCGCGTTGTCCCGGCCCGTGACACCCCCCCCCCCCCCCCCTCCATACCACTAAATCCTTTTTTTCATCGCTTCCCTGTTATAAATGTCTCGCCATCAATTCCAAACTCGTTCGCACGTCATAACTATCGCGTGCGAGCCCCTTTCACGGATAGCAGCCCCTTCATTTATCTGTAGCTCTCAACTGCACGATAGGGAAGAAACATCGATGGAAATAACCCACATACGAGTATATTATATAACCTGGAAACTTGCTATAGTAGGTACCTAGGTATATAAATTAACATGCCACCCCCAATGTTTGATTCTTCGATAATTCAGATCATGTAAACGATATAACTTCGATACATTGATCAATAAACAAGAATAACTAGCCTCCCTCTGGCCTAAGCGACAGATCGTGAGACCAGACGTTCTCTATATATTTAAAGGACGCCAGCGATAGGCGAGTACCGAACCATTCTGCAAACCCTGAAGTTGAAGTAGAACCAATATCTATGTCTACTCTTACCTTACCTAACTTGACATCAAGCGGGGCATTATGATTCCTAGATGCTACCCTTGTACCGACCTAAACTGTCCAGCCATGGTGATCCTACCTGCGTACTACAGTTCCTTGGTGAGATTCTCTTTTGGAAGGCCTTGGTGATAAACTAATAAACGTAAATTAAACGTTATTCAGGGTCCAACATTACTTACTGGAATATCTCTCCAAATTGAGGAACTTGGAGAGATATCCCAGTTGAGGAACTTGGAGAGATATATCCCAGTTGAGGAATTTGGAGAGATATCCCAGTTGAGGAACTTGGAGAGATGTCCCAGTTGAGGAACTTGGAGAGATATCCCAGCAGGGGATATTTCTGAGGAGATAAGTCTGAGGGGAGTACCTCACTCTCTCCCCTCAAACTTTCTACGTACTTTGCCGATATAAATTATCTCAACCACCGCCCAATAAACATATTACCTCGCACAACGCATGCCATCATGGAGGATCATGTAGAAATTGATTTTTTTTTTTTTTTTCCATCTTCATTGCCAACTCTCAAACGTGTGCTGCGTCGTAAACAGATCTAAACTGTTATAGCCGAAAATTCCTTGTGCTACCATAAATACCTACTTACCCTCTCAAGTGGTTCGTGTAGAACTCCGTTCGTTTCTAATATGTAAAAATCTTTTTCTTTTCAAGTGAAGTTTTATTTCATTATCAGCAGTGTCAATTGATATTACTATAACCACTCAATGTAATTGGTAATGCTTCCCATTGCCCAGTAGGTAGGGATTAGTAAAAGCTCGAATCACAGAGTCACATTAATACAATTGTCCAAGTAATTCATACTTTATTGAAATGACAGGTTTACGTATATTTCCTTTTTATCTTCAAGATGCGAGCAAACCAACCTTCTATTGATCACCGAACACCGCAAGATCAATTATATAAGTACATCGTACAGTGATATACAGAGTGACTGGCTAGTACATTAACTTAAGGTATTTAACTCAAGTCAAATGCAACATTATTGTAACTCTAGTCCATGATGCAATTCCTAAGTGTAAGGTGAGATTCCAGATTTTTATTCTTAAAATTATCATATTATAACTCCCGAAATATTGGTGCTACTCTCATTTTTAAACCCGTTGAAAAGCCAATTAAAAAAAATTTGATGAAAACATATTTAGCGATTTCCTTTCAATTTTTTCAAGCACCTAGAAACAAACATCAGTTTTAAACTCCTTAATTTTGATTTGTATAAAACGAAATTATTTCAGTCAAATGAGTAGATATCACAAAAACTTCTGTTTTACGAGTAACTAAGGTTTTTAAAATTAAATTAATTTTTACTCTTACTATTTTGACTAGAAATTGCCTAAATGTTAAAAACGTGGATTTCTCGATGAATTCAACGTCCTTCGTGAAAAAAGATCCTCATGAACTTTGGGATCAATTACACCATAATCTTTCACGCTGAATCAAAAAGGAACAACTCTATGTTCTCCCCGACTCCGTTTTAACCAAGTTTTAGATGTCAATTAAAAAGTTTTTAAGTTATTCTTTAAGCTCAATTTTGTGTATTTTTAGGTATAGAACTCGGCTATTACGGGGTCGAAGGGATCTTAGAGTTTTTGATTCTTTGAAATGAAATCTATCACTAACAAACAAAAAATCTATTCTCATTTCGGAAGTGTTCCAGATCCCGATTTTTCAACATTTCAATCCTAGAATTTTACCCTTTAGGGCTGATGTGTTGATTTGAAATCCAAGTTACCACCATGGACTGAAAACGGTCTAGGTAATAACATTCATACCTACCTTTCAATCAAAATGAAATAGGAAATAAAGGGTCAGTGAGAAATGTTTCCACATTCAACGCACACGACTTGAATCGCTACGGAAAAACAACACTAAGTTAACACAACTTCTGTTTGCACAGATAAAACAATAATGGCGAACGTGAATCGCTACTGCCACTAACTGAATGCCAACTACCTATAAAATAGATTTACCTACTGATCAAAAGTAACGTATTTAATTTTATTGGGGGATTAATCCAAGCGATAGCGTTGCGATGGACCGGCAATTCCTTGACGGGAAACGGCTGCCAGATAACTTCTAGATGTTATCCAAGGCGTGTAGAGTGTACAATCCACAACCCACAAGCTCTCATGTGGACCCTATAATTTCCCACACGTAATGACGGAGCTCAAAGCGCTGATTACGGGCTATTTTTTCACTACTACACGCCGAGCTATTTTAAATCTAACAGATCTCACAGCGGAAGAATTCCTTTCGCAGAGGTCTGAACTTTACGACAGGCAGTAAGATGTTACTGCCGTACGCTCTCAACGCTGTTTGAATGTTTACGCTCACTATGCCTTTTACCATAAAATCCCATCGAAGGAAATAGCAGGCTGAAGAAGTGAAACTATATTGCTTCGTTAATAACCTATCAACTGATTTTTTGCTCGTTGTTAATCAAACCTTTGTAAAATGAAAATTTTAAAGAAAGCAAACAATAAACTTCTGCCAAGTAGGGTGTGGAACATTGCTTCCCCATATCCCTAATATGAATGTACCAATGATTGATACGAAACTAAACACAGCGGTCAGGAACTAGACAAAAGTTCGGCTGCGATGCCGACGAAAACCCATGGTGAAAAACGATACTTTGAAGTACCAGAAAACCAAAAATTCAAACCCCAAAATCAAAGCGGTGCATCTCCAAAAACACAACATTTTTTGGCGTTCGATTATGACCCAAGCACAACGATAGGGTGGTTAAAAAAAAAAAAGTTCTGGGATTTCTTGTCCCCATTGATTTTTTTGCTTCCTCTGTATGTCAGGATGACACTCCTAAATTTTTAGCAAAAAATATTAATCCTAATCACTTTACCTGGGTCGATTTTGGCCATTTATCGACCGCTATCGTAAACCAACCTCTAAATTGGTGCCGAGGTGATGATTTGACGGACGGATTTCAATTTTTTTAGGTCAATTTATGGGTTTTCGCATGCGCTGAACACGATGAACTTATTTATTTTACGCTCCATCCACTAGTTATCCGGTAAACTGGCAGAGGGCGCTGCTTGAAGATAAGTAAAAATCGAAAATTTCACCGAAAATGCTGTCCCCTGGTTAAGAATTGTACTAGAAACATTTTATTATGGTCGGACAATATGCTTAGGCATGTTCTGAACATGATTCCGTTTTTTACTATACTTTTCCGCCAATGATTGCTTCGTTTAACGGCCATAACCCTCAAATTAATTATAGGGTAATAGACAAATTCACCCTAATTTCACCGGAAATTATGTCGCGTTGATAATTAAGGTTCTGAAATACCTTGTGCCGATAAAATTTGGTATTTTCCAGGATACTCGGTAATTTGGCAAGGACGTTGGTAATTTGGCAAGGACTTGAACCGGCATTGCACTTATTCGCTTAACGACCCGAAACCATTGTACCTACAAGCTTTTACACGTGACCGATACCGCTGACAATAGGTAACCCTACGCTCAAACGAGCCAATCATAGTTCAGACAATTCAGAACTACGAATTTGACCCCGGAAAACCGATAGAACTAAGGAACTGTACAGAAAAATTGGGAAATTTTAGCTATTTTTTCCATTTTGCCGCTATATTTGGCAAATAAGTACAATGCCGGTTCAAGTCCTTGCCAAATTACCAACGGCTTTGTACCGAGTATCCTGGAAAATACCAAATTTTATCGGCACAAGGTATTTCAGAACCTTAAATTATCAACGCGACATAATTTCCGGCGAAATTAGGGTGATTTTGTCCATTACCCTACTATTAATTTGAGATTTATGGCCGATAAACGAAGCAATCATCAGCGGAAAAGTATAGTAAAAAACGGAATCATGTTCAGAACATGCCAAAGCATATTATCCGACCATTTTAGCATGTTTCTAGTACAATTCTTAACCAGGCGACAGCATTTTCGGTGAAATTTTCGGTTTTTACTTATCTTCAAGCAGCGCCCTATGCCAGTTTACCGGATAACTAGTGGACGGAGCGTAAAATAAATAGGTTCATCGTGTTCAGCGCATGCGATAACCCATAAATTGACCCAAAAAAATTGAAATCCGTCCTTCAAATCATCATCTCGGCACCAATTTAGAGGTTGGTTTACGACAGCGGTCGATAACTGGCCAAAATCGACCCAGGTAAAGTGATTAGGATTAATATTTTTTGCTAAAAATTTAGGAGTGTCATCCTGACATACCGAGGAAGCAAAAAAAAAAAAAAAAAAAAAAACAATGGGGACAAGAAATCCCAGAACTTTCATTTTTTTTAACCACCCTGTCGTTGTGCTTGGGTCATAATCGAACGTCAAAAAATGTTGTAACCGATACATTCTCAATTCATGCGCCGTTTTTGGAGATGCACCGCTTTGATTTTGGGGTTTGAATTTTTGGTTTTCTGGTACTTCAAAGTATCGTTTTTCACCATGGGTTTTCGTCGGCATCGCAGCCGAACTTTTGTCTAGTTCCTGACCGCTGTGTAAACAGTACTTAGCGGTTCACTATGAACGAGAGAAATAGTAAGTCAATATGGGCCATAAAATGGCGAAACCAATCAATTAAACAGAAAATGATGCTTGGTAAACGTTACGTTGCGCATGCGCAAAAGCCACCGGACGGTTGGGAGCAATGAAGTTAATTGGTATCATCTACATCCTAAGCCGTTCAATCCTTGAAAAGGACATCAAAATCGGACGGAAACTGAAGGAATGAAACTTGTTACAAGGATTTGAGGTTCGCGCATACGTAGCATTTACTAAAGAAACAATCGCAATGAAACTCATATGCATGATAAAATCGTCATTTCGAAAAAGCCTCCGAATTTGAGCGAGATCGGACAAATGGGCCTTGAGAAAATAACGCCTAATGGAATTCACATTTGCACATGCACAGATAAAACTATTTATTTTTGAGTGGGGCCCTGAAATCGGCAGAAACTTTCATCAAAATCAAATGACAGCTATCAATTATACGACGTTGAAATTAATTTGGGATGATTAAGTCGTACGCGTGCGACACGCACACACACACACGCACACGCAAGAGCGCGCGCAAGCGGCGCATATGTAGATAGGTCTTCTCCAGTATTTTTCTAAGGTAATTGACTATTTGATATTATTTCATTCTTTTTACAAAGGTAAAAATTCATTAACAGAACAATCAAACAACAACAAGATTATTAAAACTTAATCGCTGAACCATGGCTCCATCCTCCATTCCCAAGGACCTCAACCTTCTCCGAGTCCCACGTAATCGTTGAGAAACTGCTTTTAATATGGCCATTTGAATTTTTACCCTGGTCCACCCCAAGACTTGTGAGTAGGATCGTCTCAATTTCCCGGCAAGATTGTGAGCCATCCTTTTTAAAAATACGTTGAATTCGTCGCGTAGCGCTCCATCCACTGAACAGATCAGGGGGGTGAAAGAACCTCGACGGTCTTCCGCTGCCTGGTCATATTTCCTGTGCTTTTCTCCTATTTGATATTATGTATTTTTGAGATGAGAACTTGCGAGCATCCAGCCTACTAAACTATATACATACATCCTTCTAGGTATTTACATGCTAGATGGATTTGAACATAGCGTGAATATAGTGGAGACCAGTATTGACGATGGGGTTGGGACCACAACTTGTGAGTTAGGCGATTTCAAAACACCAAAAATATTGAAAGTATTATGTTACGTGAGTTGTGGGCGAGTCAAGACCTTGTCGGACACGGAAACCTGCGGTAGGCTGGCGTCAGAGAAAGCTAGCGATGACCTTCCCGTCAGTCGAGCCCAATGAATTTACACTACATCCACTATATATTCACTTCAGGTAACAACACGCACGATTACTTGATGACAACTTACTACGAGAAAGAAAGTTAGTTGCATCGAATACAAAGATGGCAAAAGTTTAGAATCATAAGCAGGCAACGTGACGGTTCCTGCATCAACCGAGAGAATACAACTATCTTGCGACCTATCGCATAAATGAACGCACAGTTCCCGATCTTTGATTTGCGGTAATTGGGGATTTCTCAATCTCGAACGACTAAAAAAGGAATTCCTGACAGCTGCACATTACGTAATATTAAGATTCAAATTCAAACAGAGCTAAGGCTCAACCTTCAGTATTCAGTAAGGAAATGTCGTTTAGGGGAAAACCTTAAAATGGTTACTATACACCCGCTGCAAGTATTGCAAAATTATTTATTGGGATCCTGTTGCGCAAACCTTGCAGATATTTCACTTCACTCCTGGAATGAGTTTGATATTTGTGACATAAGGAGAAGGAGAACACTTTTGATGGAAAATAGTCTGGGGCATTGAGAAGTGATGCCGGTACCGAGCGCATCCGAACGGATTGACGCCAAAGCTCCACCAAACTATTACATCATCCTAATCTATTTGTCCAACTAATCTGAATTTTTACTAAGGAATTGATTACTTGATGTTACGTATTTTTGAGATGCGAGCTTGCGAAGCATCCAGACCACCACACAGCATTCTGATTTATGCGCTCCAGGTTTGGAGACAATCCGCTAGGATGCGCTCGGTACCGGTATCACTTCTCAATGCCCTAGACTCTCCTTTTTGATAGAATCTTGTAAGATTGTTTTAGGTATTAGCTGGTATCAAACTAGAACATGCCTAATGTATTACAGACTTATAGTTCTAACGGTTCAATGCCGGCCGGGCATTGAGAAGATTATTCAATTTCCGTTTGATTTTCTCAATAATCATTAAATTAGGTCATAACTTAGGTTAATTTATTTCAAGATGCGTTTGTTTATTTATTGACTATATTTCTTTAATTATTACCATTATTATTCATTTGTTTTTATTTTGACATGAATATGTCTTATCCCTGGGGGTTATTCTAAAAATTCGGTTACCCGTTTCGTTGCCCAAAATGTTACCACATGTGTAACCAACCCGTTTCTAGGAAAATGCAACTCCTATAGTTTTCATCACACAAGAATCATTCTTTATTCTTTGGAAAGCTCTCGATTTACCTTAACGTATTATATGAAAGGATTGGTAGGGTTTGTTGCTTCGAAGTGAACGGTAGGTACCTACCTGCGTTACTCAACACGATTTCTACCGGGAAGCAATGACTCACAAGTTTACTAAAATACCGTGGCGGTACCTGTTGGAAAAGTGATGAACTATTTCGCAACCCTCGACCTCCTCAAACCCCTAATGTCAGAAATTTCAGTTTTAGTAAGTTACGCTAATTTCTTTAGTTTTCGACCAACCTTTTTTTTTCTCGACATTTTCCTCAATTTTTTGACATTTAGTAAAAAGCGCAAAAATGTGGGGTCCTGGAGCTGTAAAGGGTGAAGCCGTTTGGGAGGTGCAAAGCGCCGTTTTGGTGATATGCTATATAAAGGGTTTAATAATTGTGGACCAATGATCTGCGTAGAAGGACTACCTATCTAATACAGAAATAATAAACCTGTGTGTAAATTTGCAAGGTTTAAAACACACCAAAACCCTAAACAAATAAAGCATATGTTAATTCATGTTTTTCAAGGTTCAGCGGCGCAAGGAATACTTCTTTGGAATACAAATACGTTTGAAATTTGAAAATCGGATGAATACCAAGCGAATATAGTGTTCTTTCGTTTTGGAGTGGGGGAGAAGGACTTATGAATGGAAGCACCCTATTGGACCTAATAACCTACCCTCCTGACTCCATAGTTACAAGTAAGATGCTGTACCTAAAGGTAGAATAGTGTCATGAGAGATATTGAAACTAGCGAACCTACCTGCCATTATAGAGAGACAAGAAACCGAAAGTTTTCTGGTGTCTTACAGGGGGCAATCGAGAAAAAATCGGTGACGCCATAGTCCACTGTGGTAACAGATGAGACCTACAACGCGTCTTCCATCTGACTCCCAGAGAAATGAATTATTCATTGCGGAACGAGACGTCCACGAGTACCGGTCGAGTCTGTCCCTCCAAGACTTGAAGGAATTACACAATTCTAAACTCTTTTTTTCAACCAATACATCACAAACGGTAATTTGTCCTATAGGGTTGCATTGCTTCCTGTGCTTGTATTAATTGGAAGAATCAAAAGTTACAGTCATGCAGAATGATCGCATTCCGAGCGAATTTTCTTAAACTATGTATCGTAAGATAATACGTTAAAATGCAATTAAATTTGAACTATTTCAGTAGAAAATATTTGTTAATTTTATGGCAAAAAAATTTGTACTAAATAAAATTCGATGGTTCAAAAAAAAATTTTTTTTTTTTTTTTTTTTTTTTGGTTTTAGGTTTTTTTTGCAGTTTTTACAGATTTGTCAGCAAATATGAATGGAATTTAGGTACATTTTTCGGCATAATTTTGTGCGAACATCTTTTGATGTCCTAGTTAATTGTTGGCAATTTTGTTTTTAGCGATTTTAACAATTTGGGGCCGTTTTTAGCCATTTTAGGAGAGTTTTTAGTACATTTTTTGAAATTTGACCTTGTTTAATGTACTCAAAAATTGTTGGCCAACGAACTCATCCTTTCTTTTGGAAAGCTTGATTTTTTGGCGCAATAACGGGAGTTTTATCTCAATCCTAAGAAGAGTAATCGTCTGGATAGGGACACACGCACGCACGCACGCCCGCGCGCGCACGCACACACGGATTTCAATGAAGAAATGTTTCAAAAATTTTGATTTTAAAATTTTCTGAGCCATTGCAATAGTTTCATTTTTCACGAAAATTCGCTAAAATGCAAAAAATTCCTCATTCTACTTGACCGCATGAGCTGTTTTCCATAGCGTGAGGCATTATAATTAGGTATGTCAATTTATTTAAAATTTGTGTAGTTTGTGTGCACAGAAATGGTTAACCATCGACTTTTTAACAGAACAGCTTTTTCCTTTTGTTATTCTGCCAGTTAAACTTTTTTTTTTTCTTCAAATTTTAATGAAATTCCGGCATAATTTGATGAATAAATGTGAAAGGTTTAGTTGACTGCTGATAAACTTTTTCAAAGTAATCTTGAGTTAATGGAGCGCCGCCAACTCAAGAAGATGTCAAAAGATGCCAAAGCTTTAAAGTGCAGGAAGATAGATAAAGAACAATGCAAACATATAAAGACACAATAAAGACACAATGCATACATATGTTGATAGTACATTTCCAGAACTTGAGCTACTAGTCTAGCTTACTTCTCCAAAGGTAGGCTTGGCCCGGCCCGTGATGTTGGATAACTAATACGACATTGGTCTAAAATATTCCTCTCTTCTTACAATTGAATATTTTTCAATACTAAAATTATTGTTTTATAATCTTGTACATAAATGCTGTTTAGCATAGTTTCGCATTCCAAATTGTTACAATTCGCCACGATATCAAAGATATATAGTTCATATATCTTTGAGCTCTTTCCATATTGTCTATCTATCTCGCTCTGTGAATAATTTAAATAATAAATTTTGGACTGTGTGTTGACAGTGTTAATCTCTAGCTATCCTCTAGCTCAAAGTACAATAAGAATTTAAACTTCAACATTTTTTCTTGGATCTTGGATATATTTATCCTTCAGTGAATATAAATGCAGTGACAGATTTGCCAATAGTCATTAACAACTAGTTTTGTGAATCATTTTACAAATCTCTGCTCTATAAACGTCCTCCATATCAATGCAAGGTGTTAATTAATATTAAAATTACTGGCAGTTCAATAGTCCAGCGTCTAATGTATGTATCTGATTCATGACTGCAGCGTAAACTAAATTTTTGTTTTAATTTGCGTACAAGCTTGATACTAATCAATCAGCACTCACTGATACAATTTTATTGATATTTCCGGGCGAGCCAACGGTGAGAAAGATCAGCATGATGAATTGTTTGGGATCCAGCAATAGCTTCCTTCAGAGAATATAAATGCGCTTAGCAGATTCGCCAAATGTCATCTCTCCCTTTTTTTTTAAAGCCGCGTCTCAACCGATATTAGCGGCAAGTCAAAGGTTCACTGCAAATGGCACGATTCTAAGGGGAGCCATGTTGACCGTCCACCACTAAACGGATTGCCATCACGGACTCCGCACTGGGTGATCGGAGGAAGACAAACAATAATAATATTCTCCCACAACTATTATGATTGACTTACAAATCTGTAATCAATAAAAGTCCTCCTTAGCGACGCAAGGTGTTAATTAACACCTAATTAAAGTTAAAATTAGTGGATGTTTAACAGACCAACGTTTATATGTTTCATGACCGCCATATAACTTACATTTATATACAAGCCCGATACAAATCAACGAATATCCACCGATAACAATTTTATTGGCATTTCCAGGCGTGCAAACGGTGACAAGGACCAACATGATATGAGAAAATGTCAGGTGTAGTCAGGCGAGGAAATCGCGGCGGCTGACTCGCTCCAAGATCAAAAGCGAGGGGACCTTTGACGCGAGACCGCCTGTTTACCCAAAACCCAATCTGCTTTGAGCCCGACGTTTTGTCATCAAACATACTTCCATTCACTCTATCGCCATTTTCACCGCTAGCGCCAACTGTAGCTTTGCGTGTTGACGAACAAATTAGGGTAATTGGAACAGGTACTTCCTTGGCGCTTGTAAAGCTCCATTTTAGTATAATTTTTTAAGCAACAAATCAGAAAGTCTCTAACCCTTTTACTGCTGATTTTTAGTTTTTTGAAGAAAAATGAATAATTACACAAAAATCGTTTTAATGGAGAGAATCCTATCAGTCAAAAACTGCTTTACAGGCACGAAATTCTGAGAGTCACATATCTCAAACATTTCCAAAGGATAAGCATCCTTCTTCTGATTAAATTGTCAAAAACTGCCCCAATGGTCTGCGATATTCAAGCACTTCATCCCTTGTTTCAATAATGGCGGCCTTTTGGCTATCTTCAGTCCCTTTTGTTCTCAACTGCTCATGAATAAACAAAATAATATTTCATAAATACGTAAAAATAAAAAAATATGAGGAGAAAAATGTTACAAATACGACGTATTTCGGTCAGAATTGATTATTGCGGTATATCAATATACTGCTACTTAATTCAAAGACTTTCCTGAACTTTGTTGAGCATCATCATACTGACCTTGAAAGTTTTAGAATACTACAATTTTATATTCTCCTGAATAAATCTTATCTTATCTCATCTTATTAATATATACAATCCAATGTCTGTTTGTGTGTATGTTTGTTTGTATGAGCATCAAGGCTGAACGGCTACACCGATTTTCATGAGGGTGGTTGCAAATTTACGAGCAAAGCGTGAAGAACTTTCGATAACAAATTAGCGATACCAAAACGCAATCATGGGCTCTTTCCTGATCAGTTCGGGCCTGATTTTGCTACTTTTATGCTGTAATTTGGCATGTAGCCTCCATAGTTACGAACACATTCTGGATATGGTGATTTCAGCAGTCTATGCACCGACTAACCGTACGGGTGGGTCCGTGCAACGCACGGGTAACTGGCTAGGAACATTATAAACTACCATTAAATCAAGAATTTTTTTCCAAATAACTGAATTTTTCGTGGAGAAATTAACGAACTAGTTAACTATTAACGGGTTCTCTCGCATGACATTACATCCAATGTGCTATCAAAGAGCACAAGGAAATAACGAACGACGTTATCAAGTTATTCGTTCGTTAATAACGAATGGTTGGCATTGTAAACCTTTCAGCGAAGTTCTCCACACTCCAGGTCCAATAAAGATTCCCTGATGAGGCGCGAACGAGTGAACGTACTGCAACCCGGGTGGTTTCATAAAAATAATAGCTTTTAGAATTAGATTAAACAATCAATCTTTTCTTCCGAAAGTTTTTAAGATTTTGATTTTACTACATTTCACCCCTTCAATTCGATTGATAATGATGGTTTCGGTCCAGTAGTTTCAGAGAAAAATTTCGGGTGGTGGAAGAATTCTTCATTTTCGATTGTTAGAACGAACCCAGAGAGTGGTGGGGGGGAGCGGTTGAAAATGAATCATCATCTTTCTTTATCGATTACAAAGGTTCATTGAAAATAAGTCAAAGGTTTTAAAATCCAGAAGTCGATTCAGAATGCTCCGAGACGGATTTCCATATTATATTATAGGAGCCATTGCAATAGCTTCATTTTCTATGAAAATTCGCTCAAAAGAATAAAAATCATCGAAGCGAAGGGAACCTTCCATGGAGAGGAACGAATTACCAGGTTGAATGTCATGAATAACAGATGTGGAGCTGCACGGAGCCCCGAGCTTTTCGAGACAGGGTAGTAAAAAAAAAAGGCCAAAGTAACAAGGGAAGTTATGCAGGAGTGGGGACGACGTTGTTTGTTCATCGCCTCGGCTTTCGAATAAATGTTTCGAAAAAGTAAACATTGAAAAGGGAACGGGGAGGGACCTCAGGATTAATGAGGCTTGTTTATTTATGGCAACGGAGCGGAGAAATGAGACCCACCATGCACGTGAGGGTGGCTTGACGTTTATTATTCAAAGTAAACCATTGTAATTACAAAGGAAACATGAAAAAAATTATACATTATTTTTTACATATTTTTTTTCATATTTACATATTTTTTTGAGTCCGTATTTGTTCACGTATAGTTTGTAAAACGAATAAAAATATTTGGCGCAAAGCAGCACAGAATTTTGCTCTTTCGGTATGTTAACAGTTGATAATGAGCTGCGTGCGTTCCGTAAAGAGAAGCGTATCTAGGGAGTTCTTGCCGTCTCTCCGAGTGTTAGTCGAGGAAGAAGTGGAATTCATTACGAATACGAATAACGAACTACGAATGATTCTTTGAAAGAGGAGTTCCAGTTAGGTAGAAGAACCGAGCGCACGTATTTTTAGCGAGATTCATAGTAAGTATTAATTTTGCAAGGTTATAAATTGTGAATTTCGATTTAAATTTTTTATTTCCTATGGTTACGTCTTTCATTAACTCTCAGCAAGAACAATTTTCATACATTTTAAAGGATAGATTTCTGAAAAAGGTCATTTTTTGCGAGTTTGTTAGGTGATTTGTTGCTTCACCGAAGGGAAAGAAATACCGACTCGACATTAGACTAATTCCTTAGTCAGCAGAACTCGAAGAGCCGACCGGTGTCGCATCGAATAATCGCTACTACGAGAATGTCGACCTGTGAGATACATACAACAGGTAATTCAATACCTTGAGGTAATCACAACTACACTACAAAACTGCAACTGCATTTTGAAGGAACATACGGCTATTTTTAATTCACAGGTGAATGCTCTGTCGCGAGAATTCGTTAACAGCCAGGAAATTATTTTGCTCATAGAAAAAATGAATAAGGGAGTATCACAGAGTGAGTAAGTATCACAGAATGAGTAAGTATCACAGAAAATAAAGCATTATTAAAAAAGTCCAGTCATGCAGCATGACCCCATGAGCGAATTTTTGAAGACATCTTCGACATTTCAGTCGCTATTGATCGTGTAGAGAAATTTTAGTTTATGATTTTGATAGACAAACATGGAACCAAATTATTAAAAATAATTAGGAGGTACTCATTCTTTATTATTATTAAACTAATCTTGAAGATTTAAAGACAATCTGAATTTGGACAATGTTTCATGCAAATATTACCGATTTTTACAACTAACGAACGGCATTATTTCGATTTTTGACTGATTTTTCAACTTTGAAATTTTTGAAAACTTGATACATATTCTTATAGGAAATTTTACGCTGATTCCGAATATACCACATGTTAGTATGCTGAAAAAATTATTTCGCACAACAAATCGCAAAAAACAGGCTATTTTGAAATTTTAGACTACATTTTTGAAAATTTCAACCCGAAGATGTAATCCGATCATGCTGGCCAACGAACTTGAACTTTCGTTTTGTGTCCTTAACATTTTAAAATTTGTTTGAAGTTTCTAGCACAATTCTACGGACAGTTATCGTCTGGAATGACACATACATACATACATATATACATACATATATACATACATATATACATATATACATACATAAAAAAATGCGTTAAACTTCAGAATATGATTCAGAATAGCCTGAAACGGATTTCTGCATAAATTTTTTTCAAAAATTCACATTCTACAAATTTTGAGGTGAGAGCAATAGCTTAATTTTCTTCAAAAATTCGCTAAAAAAGAAAAAAAAAAAGTACTTTGAGTAAGCAGAACCAACTTTTCGAATAGATATAGGTAAGATATTAGTAGGTGAAAATTCAGGGGAACTTTCATGAGTTATAATTTATCAGAGATTTGGGTACCCCCCAGGAGGTTGACAGTATCCCGTCAGAGAGATACCACTCCTACTAATAGCATTTAATGAGCTATGTTCGGAGTAGATTGGTTTTCCAGGGACCTGGATCACCCATCCAACGCCAAACTCAGCTTCTCAAAAACACGAGAAAAGGCGTGCGACGCCCGTTGTTCACCAACGGGGCGACGACAGCGCATTCTCTGAGATCCCGACGGGACCTCTATGACGGGAACTCTGTCACAAATTTCACACATTTGACCTTGGATTCAGCACACGTGAAACCTAGAACAAATTTTCAGCTCAAAAGACCTTTCAGTTTTGCCAATAAACGGGTAGAAATATCACGCGTGACGTAGTAGTGCAAGGGAGCTTAGGGTTCCCCCAGGCGTTATAAGAAATTCATGTTTGCGCATTGATCCGACGATAATGACATTTATACGGGACCGTCTACGAGCTAACTCGCACAATCCCCGAGAATTTCATCAAAATCGGTCGAATTATTGGTACATATAGTTTTGGGCGTAACAAGGATTTACCACAGACAGACAGACAGACACGGAACCAAAATTGATCAGTAAGCTCTGGAAATCAACAAACAAATGGAAATTTTGATTTTGGAGGACAAAATTTTTTCGACTTTTTGCACGAACACAAAGCTTCCCTACCTTCAGTAATGAGGAAGAAGTACTGCGAACCTATTAGAAATAAAAAACCATGTGTTGAAGTTGAAGGCCTTCAAAACAAGATAGGGGGGAAATGGATCCCCAACAATACGCCTCCTGAGGGAAAAAGAGGCTCAACGTTATCGGCGTAGGGAGCGTTCCGCTAGGCCGGAGTCGATAACATCGCACGCCTGGGATAAACATCATTGCCTGTCATTCGACGACGTTCGGGACACTGATTGAAATCGTAGACGGGGAGGTGGATCTAGATTTCCTTCAAGATTATGATCTTTAATTACTCAGTATATTCCCAACGAAGTGTTTCAAATTGCGCTTATAGGGCGTTTCTCAACACTTTCCTTTTGGTTTTGATCTTAAATACATAAAAAGTCAACTGAAAGGAGAAAAACCTACTTGCGAATCTATTCTAGACCTCAATGAAACCGACTCTGTGAAAAAAGCAGTGCATGTACGAGTATGTGGACCGTGTTTTGCAATAACCAGCCAAGTGTTAAAAAGCTGATTCTGAGAAAATGGCAAAAACACTGCTTCGTAATTTGATTAATATTGATTTGCCATTCCTTTTGATATATCCATGTTGATCTGTATTATTGGCTTACATAAACATAAAATCACTCAAACTAATTTTTCAATTTCAAAAGTTAAAAAACTCACTTGCTTATTGATTGAGTTATGCAATAACCACCAAAGTACCAGTGACACTTATTACTCTCTCTAAGTTTGCGAAAATGTTGTAATCACTTCTGAAAATCGCAAGTGCGCAGCCGCTTTTACGAGTACATCTTTCTAGTCGCAACGATTTTCTAATCGCATGTGTGCACGACTAAAAATCGCAAGTGCGTAGCAGACCTTAAGGGTGGTCCTCTACTGGAAGCGGAAAAGCGTATTCGTATATAAGCGACTAATCCCATAAGCTTGAAACGTATTAGAGGTCCTCCACTGCAAGCTACATGAGCGACGCGACTTCGAGTAATTTGAGGCGACGAGCGACTGATCCCATCCAGATGGGATCAGTCGCTTGTCTTCTTCCCCCTCCCATGTTTTCTCGGCGCACCCTTCGACTGTGAACGGCGAACCTCAACATCTACAGGACTATTATGTTAAATTTCCAGAGGAGTTACCTACGTTGAACTTTTCACTTTTGCGCCTCAATTACATTACCTTGGTTAAATTATCACTCACTATCAAAAACGTATTTTTTCAGGAGTTACGTTGAATTTTTTGTTTCTGTACTTTCATTACATTCCCTTATTATGATTAACAACAATAATTACAAGTAAAAACGTAAAGTCGCTTCCAGTGGAGGACAAGCCTAGAAATAGGGTCGGACTGAATCCCAGGGACTCCGATCCCGAATTCGGTAGTGGCGGAGGAAGGAGCGTCTGGAAACCGAAATTGAGAAACGCCGGCGCCGCCAGCGCATTCTCCTGAGTGTTGTGACTTACTTGACGGGACTCGGCAGCCTCTTTTCCTTCCGCTTTCAACTGACAAGGGAAGGCTGCGGTACTTCCCTCACCGATTTCATTGTAAATTTTACTGTTTATTCCAGAATCAAGTCGATACACATTCGGTCGTTCCGTTGAATGGGCCAATCAATTCTTTATGTAAAACATAGAGGACCTTTTCCGTTATCGTCCCGCCTGGCCCGTAGCTGCCCATCTATTTCCAGACACTCCTGCGGAGGAGAGGTCCTTGTGGCTTGAGATCGTTGAGCCCCTCAGTACTCTATTTATATTGTATGCGAAAACGTTAATTCCTTCTAGCATCATTTTCTCACGCCCCAGTCGTCCGATCTCGACGGTTGGAGGATAGTTGGGAGAAAAGAACTAAATCATGCCATAACATTTTCAACATGATCGTATCAATAATAGCTCCTCTCTATGTGCAAATGTAAATCCTTGTATCAAGCTTAATCCCCACGGATGAAATTGTTAGGGTGTAGATGGTTCTTCATCAGTTTCATTGTTCCTAAACCAATACTTCACTCTGTACATGTGTGATAAACAATACAGTCAAAAGTTTCAATCATGCAGCATGATCGAATGAGCGAATTTTCGTAAATTATCGTACTATATTATGTTACATGGTTTTGGAAATTAAGGACTTTGAGGAAAAAGAAATTGTTAACTACCAATTTTTTGGAAAAAAAACTGTCTAAATAATATTCTGCGATTAAAAAAAAAAAAAAAATTTAATTTTTAACTTTTTTGGAGTTTTTATCGATTTTTTAGGACATTTTAATGAAATTCAAGTACATTTTTCAGCATGATTTTGCACATTTTTGGAGGCAAGTGTCTCTGTAAGAGTAGTGACCGCAGTCTTTCACTAAGTGTTGACGTCAGTCCGGGCTGAGTGTTTTGCCTTAATAGCTGTGAAGCTAATTAGCTAGAGAAAATTTCGATTTTGGAGGACAAATTTCCATCTTCCAACAAAACAACGCCCTCTTCTTTCTTGATGATTTTAAATTAAACATCTTGCCCATTTTCTGTCAAAAAAGATTCATAACGGTGGCAGGGAAAAGCCGAGTCTTAATTGACATTCAGAGCAGTCGGTTGGAAGCTACGTTGTGAGCTTGGTGGGGGGGGGGGGGGGGGGGGGGGGGGGGGGGGGGGGGGTACGCAGCAGAAGCGAAACCCGTTTTATTTCCGACTAGGGGAAACTTAGTCCGGAAGAGCCTTCGCTTTCGTCAAAGTTGGGAAACGACTTGGCCGAAAAGCTTGCGAGAGTTTCTAGGGAGATAACAAAAAAAGTTTTCGTCAATCTTTTTCGGCTTTAGTTTGCAGTGAAAGGGCGGCTGGAGGGTTTGCTTTTTGTTGGAAGATGAGAAGTTCTGTTATGGGATATCCTATTTATTTAGCTGCACCGGCAAACACGAATCAGAAAAATAAAACATAAATATTTATTTATAAGGTTACTATTTCAAAAACACTCTTTATACAACATGTACGAGTATTATATGCAATACGTGTGTGGTAATTTTGGTTGATTATTCTCAATAATGAACCTTTGTAATTGACAAAAAAAATAATAAACCCCCCCCCCCCCCCTCGTTAAAATTCATTGGAATACGTTTCAAAATGTGTAGAATAAAAATATCGAATACAAAATTAATAAAAAAGTCTGTCCGCCTCCCAGCGCTTTTTTTCTGAAACTAGTAGCCCAAAGTTTATTGAACTCGGATTAAAAACCACATTTTGTGGAGGTGAGGAGTGAAAACTGGCGTCTTGAATAAGTTTTCCATGGTTTTATTTCATCTGTCGGATGCTTTCACCCTTTTGTCACCTACAAGACTTTTAAGAGTTAGTTAAGTTAGTTAGTTAGTGACATTGGGTAGGGACCATTGGATGCATGTAGGCATCCATGACTAGATAGTTTTAGTATATTATGTAAAATTAGCATTGACTAGATACCCTATACACTAGTTAAAAGCCTTAAAATGAAGAAAGAATAGTCACTTAACATTAAAAAGTAGAAGATTGTGGTTGTTTGGAACCGGGCTCTTTCATCCATAACAATCCCCTACTACGAAAATGGAAAGAACCCAACTACAATCACATTTGGGGTCTCGTTGAAACAATTAGAAGCTCGGCATCCAATTATGTTAACCCAAAAGGGTAGCATTCAAGGGCTGCAACATTAAAAAATCGAGATATCAAAAACTTTCCAGGTAACAGTTGGTATTTTTTTTTTTTTTGTCATAGATATATATTTATTATACACCAAATCACATTAAAACACCCAAAACGCTGTATGTTAATTCGTTTTTTTTTTTTTTCTGAGGGCTAGAACTTTGACAGCGAAATCAGGCCGAGTTGCTATATCTTTAAATTGCGATTGTGTGGCAAATTTTGTCGATTCTGCCCAGGCCACAATTTATTATCAACCAATTTTCGAGATTATTTTATTAGTTCAATCCCAATTTTAGTTTAGCTGTGCAACAAACATTGGAAATTTGGAGTTTCATGACGGAAAGAAGAAAAAACATAGATGAACGTGCTTTTTCGACAAATTTGTATTAGTATTATTGATGGAAACCTTACACAGAGGGTATGTGACACCCGAAAACTACGCCCCACAACAACAGCACTAATTTCCACCGCACCCCTTAAAGTCATTGAACCGAATCTGCCCCAGTAAATCCTCCTAACCCCGTCCGTGATATTCCGCCACAACGGGGAAAAAAACGAGAGAATTTTAAATAATGTTCAGATGGCAGACGAAGATCTCAGAGCAATTTGCATTGTCTTCACGCGTGAAGGGCAGCGGGATGTTGACCGCCCAATTAATTGACTCGTTACCGGTGGGCGTTATCTTTCTAGCGTCTGTGGGGGCTTTTGATGAATGGGACCGTTCAACATGAGCCCTGAGCACGCACTCAGGTCGAGGGTACAGCTGAGCAGAGGAATTGAAAAACGCCGGGACCTTGAACGATTCACAGCAAAAACCCGCTTGACCGTAGAAGATAGCAAAATGACGGATAAGCGTGGAACTAATTGGAGAGTTTTCGACGACGACCTGTAGTATAGGAAAGTTTATGAAACCCGTTAGAACACGCATAAAGAAGGTGAAGTTTACGCAAAACCTGGGAAAATTATTTAAAGCCGTTTTCATGGTTTTTAAATGGCTTCAGTGGGAAAAGGTTCCTTCTAGGTTTAACATGGTGTGTATTCTTCACAATACTATACCTATAGTGTGAAGGCTAGCATAAAACCATTTTAGAATACACAGTCATGTTTATCGTATATTTATCATTCTTTACTCAAGTCCTTGTAGCACGTAAACGGTTGCTCATAAACGGTGGACATACTGGGTGGTCTCAAACCGAAATATATCGTCATTCAACGAAAAAACACTGCTCTTCTTTGGAAAGTTTCCGAGATATTGATTTTTGAATAATTCCATATCCATAATAACTTTAAATTCCACTCCTTGGAGCTTGTTGATACTTTTGTCAGATTCTGCCGATATTTGCGATAACATAGCTGGTCGATATCTGAATTTGGAGCTGAATTCATTAATTGAGTAACGAAAAAAAAGAGAAAAAAATAGTAACCACAAAAAACATTATTTTATTTAAATATTTCATATCTCATGATGCAACTGCATCTAGGACATTTGGCCGGCATGCGAAAATTGCATACCTGACTCAAGGAAAGTTATCTGGGTGACTTCTTCGGTCATTAAACTAAGATTATTATTGATAATAAAGAATGTGCCAAAACTCGGGCACCAACCTGCTCAGTTGGTAGTATGGCTAGAACACACGCCCTCACCTGTGGGTCAAGACAGGAACTTGGGCACATCCAAGGACTCTGACTGAGTATACAGTCTCCTCTCAGGAGGATCTTCCCAGGTTGTTCACTCTGGGGAGAGATCACAAGGCTAACTGCCTCAGGACTCCTTAACACGACTTCCATTTCTTTGGAAGGAGATATTGGATTCTTCTGATAATAAAGAATCCTAATCCATCATTTTATAATTCAATTTTCTGTACTTTATCTAAAAGACAAATTCCAGTATCAGCCATGAAAGTTGAATACACTTGGTGTTAATTGATACACATGCATGGGAGATTCTGGAAACATCGCAAACTTCGGCCAATAAATCGCTATGACTAAAGCTATGACTTTGCTAAGTGAATTTGAATTTGAAGATGCGAGTCGGACAGTGACTCCTTGGCTAATAAAAACCTAGATACTGAAGGATCCGTTGAGTAAAATCAGAATTTCATCCTGGTACCTTGGTCCCATCAGATGAAGGAAGGAGAGTACCCCGGAATGCGAAACCCCGTTGAGTACATGGACAGTTCAACCCGGCTCCTAGGTCAGTACGCGACGTCGGTACCCTGGAATGCGTGGTCCCGTTAAGTACCTAGAAAATTTAACCAGGTACCAAGGTCCAATCGCTTGAAAGGAGTGGAAAGTAAGGCTTGGTGTAGAGAAATCAGAAGGCAGAAATTCGGATTGAGAATGATGAGGTGGGCCAGTCCTCGGCACTATGTATACAGGAAGGATCACCCTTGAGAGAGTATCATGCCCAGTGTAGGACATGGCGCCATGGTAGGTGATCCCGCTACAACTGTAAATTGTATGCGACTCATGAGGACTGCTTACCTACATGTTTTATTGGTAAATGTACCCATCATACAATATTATCGGGCTAAGAGAACTAATATTAAAGAAATCGAATCGATCATCCATAAAGTTCTTGGGCCAAAATGAAGAGATTAGGCAGTCACTCACTATCTTGAATAGGTACATAACTAGTACAGTGGTTTGCTACAGATCCCTGCCCCAAATCGTGTTAACCTAACGTGGTAAACTGGTAACGAGGAGATGAAAACCCAGAGAAGATGGAGTGCACCCATAAAACCTGCAACTGGAAGATTTACAGCTCAAGTCGGGTAAACTGAGGGGAGTTTGGGGCTGAAAAAGGCTCAAAGGCTTCTCGAAGGACGGCCTGGCGCCGCCAAGTCTATTTCCAAGCACCGATGGCTTCGCAGTGATATAAGAACATACGAAAAGGGCTAACTGAAAAAAGGGGATGGTTGTAACAACCATTAACTTCTGAGAAACTGACGGCTACAAGATTTCTTTGCTCGGTAGGTAACGATTAATATAATTATATCCCTACTGCGGAGATGTATCATTTTTAGAAGAAAACAGGTTGTGTGAAACGATTCACAGTCACGTAAACGATTTTTGCTTCCGAGTCTATCAATTTGCTCCCATAAAAATTTGAAGACAAACGTACCATTAGTGGCTGCTGCGCATGCGCGTATGTGAAATCCTTGTAACAAACACTACTTCTACAGTTTTCATGTGATTTTGATTACATTTTCAGAGAATGTGTAGTTTAAGCTGTGGATGGTCCCATAAATAAATTTCAACGCATAAAAATTATCAGTTTCCACAGCGCATAGGCAAGCGTAAAATCCACCAAGCCACATTTTCTCATAGGCTATTCGTAAGATCTCGCTCAAATTGTCACGGGGGTTGGGAAATGACAATTTCATTACCCTTACGAGTTTCATAACAATCTTATCATTAGCAGCTGCTGCGCAAGCGCAAACCTTGAATCGTTTCTAACCTGTGTCACTTCTAGTTTTCATCCTATTTCGATGACATTTTCAGGGATTGAATGGTTTATATTTTAAGATTATTTAAAACATTTCAATGATCTATACATTCATGTTAGGGATACGGGAAGGTACTAGTATGTGCCACACTCGACTTGGTAGACGTTTGTTTATTCTTTCAACACCCACGACCTCACAGGACACAAACGGTGGATGCTAGGTGGTCTCACTTCTGATTCTGTAACAGAATTTTCCCAAAAATCCATAACAGTTTTTGTTTTCCTTTACTGCGTTTACTTGAGACATGGAACGTACTCAATTCTCAAACTCTGTCCATGTAATGGAATGTTAAATTCAACAACCCCACACTGCCAAATGGTGGCACGAGTTTTTTCAGGTAAAATGAATCGAAATTTATCGTAAGAAGTAAATATCGTGTCCGCTTGTGGCATATGATTCCTCGTATCTGGAGTAACACGAAGGTATAAATCATTGAAAATTTTATCGAATTCGGATCAATACTGTCAAAGTTATGCTAGTTAAAAGAATTTGATGTTCGCTCATGCCCAGTAGCTACTAATGATACATTTGTGATAAACTCATATGCTGCACTTATCAAATTGCCATTTTCCAACTACCCTTCGAATTTGATCAACATCAGACGAAAGGCTATTAGATCAACTTTAGGTTTGAGCATGATGCACAACTACTAATTTTTGAGTGATGAAATTGATAACTAGGCGTTCAACTAAAAAGCTACCAAGTTCCTACAATCTCCGCGAAAAGATAATTATATACCCGTTGTTGGGTTACTACTGATGTAGTCTCCTTCTGGTGTAGTGAAATAAATAACTTAGATAGCTGATTGTGGAACGAGGGGTACGAGGTTCGAATCCTAGACGCTACGGGTTATTTTTATTTGTAATGAGGGGGGGATGGTGAACATTGTTCCTACACTTGCATCTGCACGTTTGCAGCAGGTCTGAACCTCCCTCAATCATTTTTTCCCTATGGTTAGTCAAGTCCAAGAAGACTTGACTGCACTCCTCATAACGAATTACGTTGATAAAATAAGGAGAATTAAGCTTATGACAACAGATGAAGGTACCCAGCGCTTTCCGTAGGATTGAAGGAATGTGGCAGGTTCTATTTGAACGTCCAGTAAATTGATGGGGTCTAGTTTCAGCCTAACCCGCACTAGAAGAAAGCTTCATCGAAACCAAATTAAAAATGTGAGGTAAATCTTGGTACCAAGATGTCACATTCGTGAATAAGCAGCAGATTAAATAATGATACAATCGTGAAGAAATAGATATGGGATGATTTAATCGTCTTTTCCCGACTATTTTTCTAGAGATCAGACTACTAGGGTGCGAGAAAATGTTTCTTGATGGATATGACGCTAGCCATGAGCAGAGTGAAGTGCCTGCTATTCATTTGAGAGCAATAAAACTGAAACAAGACCATCTAAAGCGTAACTCGCACATTCCCTGATAATGTCATCAAAATCTGATGGAGACTGTAGAAATAAAACTTTTTAAAAGGATTAGCAGACACACGAATCCAAAGAAAACGTAAAATTTGGGTGGAAATTTTGATTTCAACTATATTGTTTTAAATAAATTCTCGAAAGTGAAAACAATGCACTTCCTTTGTGAAAAACTGTTTTCAGGTAATCTAGTCAAGTATCCGAGAACCGTCCTCAAAATCAGGAGCATTCGTATTCTTAGAAATAAAGCGCCGAGATTAATCGTTCTCTCAAAGATTTCAGTTTCACTGCAGCATCAGGTTAAAGTGGAATTAAGCAGGATGACTGATTCAAACACAGCTATCAGCCTTTCAATCAGAGGACTTCAGGCTTATAACGTTATTCGCAAACGAAACAAACTTTCTTGTTTCTGAGGGATATACAGAGAACAAGATGAAAAGCTTTGCGGTACTCCTGCTCATCACTAAAACCCTCAGGCGTTCCAGGGCTAATTTATTCAAGTGAAGTAACGCGAGGCTAAAAGCGTTCGGGGTTAAAAGTGCGAGGAAGATGGAAATGTTGGGAACCCCTTAAATCATTCCTTTACTTCCGGGAGACCTTCCAAGGGGGCTCATGAGACCCTTAAGCTCCCCTATCCCTTCACTCGCACTTCGTTCAAGACTGAGATACGTTGAGTTTGAGAGAGGGTCGGATTTCCCAAGGGGATGAACGGCACGAAAAATCTCTTTATGTCGCCGTGAATAAACCTTCTTCTGCGATAGAAAACGAATGTAATACGCATAATTCTAGATGAAATTTTCAAAATCTGGGTTTAGTTTAATTTTTAGAGCTCGATGAGAGTATGTATGATTTGGTAGGGGATAAAAACATCTTATACACAAAGTGCTGCGTTGAGCTCTGGCCAATGTATTAGCACTAGCCCTTATTGAGAGTGCTTATGGAGACCTAAACAAAAGGACCCGAAGATAGCCGACCACTACCGATTCCCCCGACTTCACATTTTTCGTAGCGAGAAAAGAGTTAAGTCTATTCAGATTTATTTAGGCTGGTAACATATGATTAGGGGTGTGTAGAGGTGGTTAGGCATCGTTAAGGGAGCTGTCATGTCTTCATACTGATCCACCTTCACCCAGATCACCCCAGAGACTCAGATCACTGACACCAGACCAGTATTAAGACCAGTGAAAAATACGTAATATTTAGCAATAAGCAAATTAACATGTCGGTATTGAAGTAGGAGTAACCACGTTAGGTGAAGAGTAGTTATTAGTCGCCAACAAGTGTGTACAAGAGTGAAAGTGTAGTAGAGTGTTTAGAGCTCGAACCCATAACGACATAAGCAATGATGCTTTTGAACCAAAATTATCTTATAAGTATTCCGTGGTGCAATGTTCAGTGCGCTAGATTGCCATATTACATTTCCGGGTTCGATTCCCAGAAGGAAATGAACTTTTTTGGCGAAGGGAGATCGGGGTGGGAGAGAGCGCACTTTATACACTATATCTATCTGGGAAGGGATCTATGAACCCTTGCAGTCAAGTCTTTTTAGAATTTTTGTTCTGGAAAATATGATTAGGGACGCACAGAGGTTCAAAATCCCAATCTAGCTATAGATTAAATTAAATTTTCGAGTTGAAAGGTATGGCCTCAGCAGGTGTCGACATGCATTCTAATAGGTCTAGACTAGTGGAACTCAAGGTCGTTAGCAATTGTTCACAACCTGACGTGTCAGTGTATACTGAGAAATGTGGAAAAAACGACAATTAATAACAACTTGTTACCAGTTTACTTCAGCAGATCTACGAGTGACCTTGCTATTCAATCTAGCTTGGGACACGAGAAATCTTTCCACGATGACCTATGTGAATAGAGATAAGCAAAAAATTATTGATTAGGTATTACATTTAGCATGAAAATAAGTAACTTTTTTTTAATGTTTATTAGTATAAAATCCTATTCATTCAGATCTGGAACCAGGAATACATAGGTGGGATGCCTACAAAAAGAATCAGATTAAAATCGTTTGCCTCTTTTTGCCTTTAGTAAGATTATGTGTTTTTTCGTAGAAGAAAACACGATTTCATAATTTGTTTACAAGTTATCTTCGCATAAGAGTCAGATGTGTGTTTTCCAGTACCTACAAAACAAAGTACTGAGCTTCGCTAGGTCTCATTTGAAGCATATTTACATCCAGTATGCACTAATGTTTGTTATAATTCGCGCATACATAGTTATTTCAGAATTTAAAAGAAACCGTCCTACATTTTGAAAAATGGGCAAAAAACAAGTTTTCATTTTATTTTTGCGTATGAAGGCTTCATTTGTGACCCATCTAGTGGCATAGATTTGCTCAACGTTAGTAAAATTATCCTTCATGATTAATTTTTTGTTTGTTTTTTATTTTTATAGAAAGGTTGGGAATTGAGCGATTTTTCCCCAATTCAAACGAGTATATCTCGAAAACTACGGATGATACTGAAAAATGAGTTTCAGAATCGAATTCAGCACTCTTGAAAACTCCCAGAACCAGTGTTTCTTTCTTTTGCAACCAAAAAATTTAATTTCGTCCAACTAGATTGGGTTTTCGAACCTCTGTGGGACGTCAAGAGAGTTGCACGAATTTTGACGGATTAATCACACAGGTATTATCTACCTAAGTTAGGTACTATAATTGCATACATATTTACTATAGGAAGTGAATTAGTATAATTAACTAGAGGTTTCATAGGGTTTCTGATAAATCAGACCGACACGGTGATGCGGGTATAACCTCGTTGAATTTACCCAGTTCAGGTTGTCAGGAGGAAAAGGGCGAGTTCTCTTTTTGCCCCTCTTTACTCGCCCGGCTTTGGTCGAAAAATTACACCGTCGGGTAACCACGTTATTCGCCGTAGGGCGCGTGGAGAATGTAGCTGAAGGTTGTCTGTCGGGGTTATTTCTTTTATACGAGTTGAAAGCCGTAAAACGGACGAGTGGCGGTCGGCCATAAAGATCAAAAAGCTTTCGATTGCGCCACCAGAGTGAACATGATGGTAACACCGGTGGGAACGAGAGGATTTTTCCCATTTCAAAAGTGTTTCATCCCGTTTGTTGATTATAGGAGTAATAAACTTACAACCTGAAGCATCAGGTTAAACTCACTTCTCCTCTACCAAACTGGGTAACGGGATTTTTCTTTAAATTAATATGTCTTTAGGCTGAGTCAGGAAAAATTTAGCATAATGAAAAAATGTAACAGTTTTCCAATTAATGAAAAAATAGGTCACCAAACACTAACTCGAGCTTTCAATGATGGAGCCCCATTTGCGATTTTTGGAGAGAGACGAACACAAAGAGGTGTACCCATTGGTCTGAAAATGTAGCGTTCACTATTTTGAATCTGCCGGCGGGTGCAATTAATCTATGAGATGAAGTAACATGTTTTTTGAGCCATTGGTGGTGGATCAGGGGTAGGTGGTTGGAGACCCTAGTAGCTTCCCCATTCCGCATGACTCACCAAAGAGTGCCTCAGTTTTTTCTCCACCACGTCCCTGATCAACATCAGGGGCGCGTTAATCCCTCAGATGAATTGCGACCGAGTGTTTAGTTCGAATTTTTTTGCGATACCTATTTCTCTCTATCTGTCATACAACACTACTATCTCTTTATTTCTTAGATAATATTAAATACCTACGTTCCAGCCCCTACTTCAATGGTATTGACACTTATCGCAGTGCATGATCTGTGAGATTAATTGCGTCTGGTCATATACCTGAGCGAATAACCTGACAGACATTTCTCAACATTTTGATGTAATTCACATTTTAATTGTTGAAGTATATCATGGAAGAGTTATCTAAAACCACAAATAGGTACATACACAAACATGTAAAAAGTTGGATTTTGTGCTCAAACAAAATATACAGAATTAATCTTCCAGAAAGCTATGTTCCATGCTAAAAGAGGAAAGGAAACAAAATGAGCACTTAGATCTTTGAAAACTTGTTTAATTATATTAATAGTAAATTTATAGGAAAATATATTACTGAAGGAGGTACGTGCATACCTTGTATATTTTTAAACACGACAGAAATCAATCAAGGCTTCCACGTACAACGGCTGTAGTTGAGATATTCTGAGAAAAAAGGCGTTCATTTATATCTATAATTTATCAAGAACCTGTTTTCAATAAGTGAAGTTCCCCAGTTACTTTCGCCGCACAAAATCATCTGACTTAAGGCATGTTCACTTTGTGGTCTGACATGAAAGGAATTCGGTCGCTGAAGCTCAGATAAGCAACAGGAAGAGACTCGCACTATAGCTTACGTTGCAAAGAGTAGCCCAACGGGTTTTCATATACCGTCAAGATAGTGGCCCCCATCTTCCCATTCATCTTCGCGAACGCAGTTTGACACTTGATCCTCATCAGGCACATCCCAAGGTAAGTCAAACACATTTTTTCCAAATTTTAATCACCTTTCTTGCAAGCCAAACGATCAGATTAGACAGAGATAGAATTAGCAAGACTGTTTTTTCTTGGAGTACCTATGCTTTTAAAAAAAGTCTCAACGAGTCGCAGCCCGATCTCTTCGGAAACCTCTTGAGAGACATCTCTAGATATACGGGAAAAGGCACATTTTTTCTATTTTTATTATTTATTAATTATATTTTATTATTTTTAAATTATTTGGGCAAAAACTAACTTTTCCCTGTATATCTAGAGATGTTTCTCAAAAGGTTCCCGAAGAGATCGGGCTGATATCGTTGAGACTTCTTTTAAAGCATACTTAGGTACTTAAAAAAAAAGAAAAAAATATCGCTAATTCTATCCTTGTTTTATATGATCGTTTGGCTTGAAAAAAATGTGTTTGACTTAACTTGAGACTTGCCTGATGAGGATCAAAAATCAAACTGCCTGCGTTCGCGAAGACGAATGGGAAGGTGGGGGGTCACTATCTGGACATCCTGAAACGCATTTAGAGGAAATTTGGTGAATTATGGGGCAATTTTAGTCAATTTGACAAATAACGGCTCATTTTTTCAAAGAAAATACGCTTAGAAAAAAAAAGAAAAAACTTGAAAACACGTTCAACTTTGAAAACTATGTTGTACAACTGAAAACATGAATTATCCATCAAAAATCAAATTTTTTCAATAAAAAATGGGGCTGCTTTGATATTTGTTCTTCTCGCCCAATTTTGCACAGAGCGCCGGTTGCAATGATTGACGGGTTGGGGAAATCGATTTTCCCGGGCGAGTGATTTATTAAAAAGGCGGCTAATCTCTTCTCTGTGACATTATTTACGACTTTTAGATCCCTTTCGTACGATATTATTTTCACAACGACCACTTCGCGTGGAATAAAAAAAGTGTAACTAATGGATGACAATTGTGTCTGTGAGTTTATACAGGGGGGAGGGGTGTAATTGTGTCTATCATCACATTATTGCTAATAGAATTTCAAAACGGTTTTGTGAGGGCATGTACTTAGAACGAGGCACAGTGGACGTTTTGCTCGATGTAGATCTAGCCCATAAGAGTCGGATAGTTGAAATTCGTTCACGGAAAGGTTAATAATGTGGTGCCATCTACTTCCTTGGTGAAAATAAGTGTTCACTTATGTTCAAAATGTTTAATTATTCGCGAGAAAACGAAAATCTACATGATACTAAGAGAGAATTTTCGTTAATTATCGTTTCCTATTATGTTACATTGTTTTGAAATTTGAGCACTTCGAGATCAAAGAAACTGTTAACTAGCACTTTTATGGCAAAAAAAAAAACACGTTCTAAATAAAATTCTGCGATTCTATTGATTTTTCTGCAAATATTAATGAAATGTAAGTACATTTCATGTGCTAGTTCATCTTTGATAAACTTCTTTTGACTAAAATTCTGCTAAAAAATATAAGTTTAACAATCGCTAGCCATTTTTGTGATCTTTTAAGTAATTTTTTTTTAATTTGAGCAGTTAAGTGTGATCAAAAAGTGCTGGCCAACGAACTCATCCTTTCATTTAGAAAGCTTGATTTTTTGGCGCAAGAACGGAATTTTTATCTCAATCCTAAGGAGAGATATCCTATATATATATATATATATATATATATATATATATATATATATAAATATATATATATATATATATATATATATATATATAGGTATATAGGTTCATGAGGATCGATCGGTTGAATCACAAATGCATTGATTTGGCGAAGTTTCAGAAATTTTTCATTTCTATTTTCAAGCCAGTAGGCTGAAAAGCGTCTTGGACAGTTGAGGGAGTTTGCACTATATATACACAGTGTATAAACAGTGCTTGAAGGAGGTAGAACTCCCTCAACTGTCCAAGACGCTTTTCAGCCTACTGGCTTGAAAATAGAAATAAAACATTTCAGAAACGCCGCCAAATCAATGCATTTGTGATACAACCGATCGATCCTCATGAACCTATATACCTACATATTGCTCCAACGGTCAATAACGAAACAAATCATATTATATATATGTATATATATTCCCCCAGAATTCACATGAATAGGACGCTCCTGGATAGAAACGTCGTCAGATGGAAAAGCGTTGAACTCTACGATTCGTTTCAGAATGCCTCAAAACAGATTTAAACGAAGAATATTTTCAAGAATTTTGATTTTATACTTTTTGGAGCCACTCAATAGCTTCATTTTCCACGAAATTCGATAGATATTCTTTGTAAATTGCTGCTTTCATTGTATGGTTTCATTCTGGTTAGCTTAAGTCTAAAGCAAATTATTTTGTATAATAGAAACAAAGTATATAATACTAAGCTCACATGCAATGGAGATGGTGGTACTTTATGGTTGACAGTTTGCTCACCTGCAACAAAAATCAGTCAAGATTAGATACATATGGAATATATTTACCAACAAAATATATATTCAATTAATTACAGATATATGGTCTGTATTATTAGTCCATTTGAGCATTGACACTGTTAAAACTGAAAAAGCTTTGTGTCAAGAGTACAGGTTATTAAAACAGGGGTAGTTTTGCAAATATTCGTCAAAACACGATTAATAATATCGGTGTAGGTTTCCTCGCATCGGATGGTTGGTTCTAAATGCATTTTCATCCATATAATTAAATTTAAGCCAAGCAAGGTAAGTATGCTTAGCAAAGTAGTTAACGATCCGTCGATTATATAGAGGTGATTGGATAATTAATTAAGCACCCGATGAGAATAATTAGATACGTCGAGGTCTGCAAAGCGGTTAAAACCGGCTCCCTCGCCTACCAAACTAATCGCATTTCGGAGCTACTTCCGCCCACAACTCACTGATAACGGAACCTGCAAATTAGAGCGTTTGAAATGCGAAAGCAGCTGATTACCTGATATTGCACCACCACAGCCGACACCAGATGATGCACTCAGAGCAGTGTTATCTTAATCGCGTTTTGCAATTAATTGCACTCATTAGATTAGGTTGGTTGACTCCTTGGAGATCAAAGCTCCAAATGCAAAAATGGTTTAGTAATTTGAATCACAAATTTAGACTTCCAATTATTTTCATTTTCCCCAACAGAGGTTAAAAAAAATATAGATCAGTAACTCCTGTAGTGAGCCATGATGTTAACCACATTTTCTTCAAGTAGATTAGTGTTTCTTAAATAAATAAGAAAAGTATATCAGCTTCTTAGGATAAGTATCACAGAATTTAGCGTTCAAAGTTAAAAGCTGACTTGGCAGATTTAGGTAATTTGGCAAGTGGAAATCATATTCTACCAGTCGCTCAGAGGCTCCGTTCCCAAATTCAGCTTCATAGGATAAAGAGCATAGAAATTAGCAATAAGAGCTCACTCAGCCGATTGGATTGGTTGGGGAAATGATAATTATTATTCAGAGGTTTATTATTTCTGTATTAGATAGCCCTTCTAAGCAATTCATTGGAATATTACTTATTAAACCCCATAAATGGTATATTATCAAAACTTGGCACACCGAGGTTTTCATAAACGAATTACTCACTCCCGCACACTCTTATTTGCAAAAACTCCTTTCCAAGCACATATATCCTTAGCGGATTATCTGCTGGCGAATCAGTAGAAGTCACCCGTATCACTCCAGTAGAGCCAACATAACCGCCCGTCCCTGGCGGTTAATTTAGGAATTTGAATCGTTGGTTCCTTTTTCCTTGTTCTGTTTGTTAATACTCGTACATCGTTCATTAGTTATTTTTATAAATGTTCTCAATTTGTATATATTTTTCCTCATTCAGGAGGAGACTTGAGTAGGAAGTGCCGGTTATGTGGAGTTTTGTGAAAGTGCATGTTCAACCGATCGCATCGTTGCCCCTAGATCCGTGGAAGTCCAAGCCATCATCATTCATTATACATCAAGATCGGTTCCTATATATTACCGCACTCGAATCTTTGTATTCTAATTTTCCACCTTGATCATCTGGTTAGTAGGGTTCCGATCAGCAATTTATACAGTCCATTTACAACGCAATTTATTGCAACTTAGTGCAGGAGCATAGCTGCAACCAACACAGCCTGCCCTGATCACACCAACGATACAGTTATTGTTATTTGATATTCATATCATGTTTATACATAATCTGTTCTGCAATCGGTATTTTTTCTTCAATTATGTTGATGTACCAAATCACGCCTTTTTAAGAAGTTGTAAATCGGCGTTTGCCGTATTCCAATAAATATTGTGGAAAATTAGGTACATATGGGGAGCCTAAAACACCATTTCCTATTATACAGGGTGCTAACCTTTGGTACCTGCCACAGGTCCCGTTATAACCTAGTTTTACACTTTAGCTAAGTAGTTTCACCGCTAAAATGACATAAAATTTGTCATACCAAATGAACTCAAATTTTTGAGTTAAAGTGTAAAACTAGGTTTTAACGGGGTTGGGGAGATATGCAAGAGTTATACCATTCGATTCAGCCTAAAAAAATATGTAGAAACCGACCCCGAACTCGTACTTTTATAGAAAGTTATTTTTCAAAAAACCCGCAATTTCATTGGAAAAAAAAACAATGTTTTTCGACATTAAAACATAATTTTCTCCTTTAATTAACAAAGTAAAAGTAAAATCGACCACCGTTGGAAAGCTGAGATTCTGGCGCATATTTTAGGACTACAGGCTAAATTTGACAGGTAGAATTTTATTAGCTCAACAGAGAATGAAAAAAGTGGTTATTCTGAAGATTTGACAAAATTCTATTTTCAGATTGATTTTTCACCAATCACCTTAAAATCCCTTTCATCTTAAAATTCTTTTATGGTACATCAGGGAGTTGGGAAATTTAACACTCTTTTCAATGGTATAATCAAATTTGAATTTTCTAAGGTATTTAAGGGAGTTATATATAGCAGTTTTAGTGAGTTAAGGTCGAAATCACGAAAAAAAATCTTAAAAGTGAAATTACTCAGAAAAGAAGCCTCTAAAAAAAAATCTACGAGGCACTGTTTTTTGCAAATTAATTGTACAATCGATTCCTGGCCTGTGGCAGGTACCAAAGGTTAACACATTGTATATACCACCTAAGACATCATATTAAAAGACGGGTAAAATTGTTATTACTACACACACATTTCCGCACAAGTTTCAAAATCGTAATAACGTTGATAGAATTTGGTTGAAACTATCACTTCGTGTTAATTTTATGCGTTGCAGAAGGGAAGCGTTGGAGTAACTATAACAGCAGATGGTGCCTTGATATCCGTGAAATTACTTCTCCTAATCCACTCCAACCAACCAATCATTCTCCTTCTTTGAAGATTGTGCACCGCTATAACGTCGGACATTTCCCATCTCGCCTTTCATTATTTTGTAATTGCGTTTGCTCGCCGATGCGCAGTATTGTTCCACGGCCTCAACGCATTGCCGAGTTTGATATTTATTACATCAGTTTTACGAAGGTAGATTTGAAGAAATCAAACTCATCATATGTTGTAAACAACTTCTCATCCAAGAAAAGTGTCTAGTAAAACAATATTCAATAGAGAGGAATAAAACATAAACTAAACTCTTCATTTTAAAACTTTTTGAGAGATTTTTTCCCCAAAGAAATATAATCAATAGTCTGAATGAACATGAATAAGACAAAACATCACACATACAGAAATAATCAACGTTTTGCTGAATTTGCATTATCCAGAATAATAGCACAGTGATTGGGAAGCAGTCATCCTCCTACATTCTCTATAACCTGATATCGAGTTGAAGGTTATGTAAGATTTCAATCTTGGAGTCTAAATTCCAAGTCAAAAAACATTTTTGGTCAAAGCAGTTCTTAAGATTAGAAAAGTTGTTTGCAGTATTTTTGACGGCCTGATGATGATGTTCTTACATCGGGAGCGCCAGCCCGCTGTACTCAACTTGCCAGTGACGACCTCCGAAAGGTATGTAAATGATAATTTTAACCCAATACTTGATTAAACCCTGTTTGAAACAACGAAGTTTCCCTATCGGATTTTCACAAACTGCCCAATGAAAATTTAGACACTTTAAAGCGTAGGGACAGTAAAATCGTCACTGCAACCACCCCTTCATCTGTTGACTCCCACTTCCTTTATAATTACCGAATAATGACACTAAATTGGCTTTTGTATAGTTTCTAATCTATATCGTATGTACTCTATAAGGGCTGCTATTCATCATCCTATCATAACCACGTGCCACCATTATTATCATAATTTATTATAAATCATTTTCCTTTCAACCTTGTGTTTGGCTGCCAAACGGGGTCAGGGTACATATATGTGTGAGGTTATTAGTTATTTAATCTACAGCTTGCCGTATTGTTCTACAACAGAACGAGGTATGTTCTTAATAAAATGACAAAAGCCAAGGATCTCATTATGAGGAGCGGGCACGTTGAATGTTTGCCACCGTTCTAGAGAGATAACTACTATAAAATCAAAACAAAACAAAGGGGTGGGGGCAGGCCGGATTTGAATCACTATCGCTGCGAACCTGGCGGTATGGGTTCGGTCCAATGTAGATTAGTTGATATAGTATGGTTTGGTGGTCGGGATGCCCGCAAGCTCGCACCTCAAAATTACATAACATCAAGTAGGTAGTCAATCCCTTAGAAACAATTCAGGTCAGTTGTACATATAGCCAGGTTCGCTGCGATCGCAATTAAAATCCGGCCGGCCCCCATTGTCTAGCATCAAAGAATACCTACCACAAAAATATATTAGGATATGTACCTGTCACCTAGTTTCAAGCAAATACGATTTATTCTAAATGCCAACTTGCGCGAATTCGTTTTATAAGTACAAAAAATAACAACCACACCGTAAAAGCTGTGCGGCATTGTTGATATCACGGCTTACGGAGATTAGCAAGTGTAACTGGCCGGATTTTGGGAGTTTAAACTCGTAACGAGCACTGGTAAAAGACTGTGCTGTAATCTTCGTTTATTTCGAATCTTTTCAAGTTTGATCTCGTTCAAGTTAATGGTGAAAGTGGGCCTCTGTCTACGATTATATTTTTCGTCGGGCTGGGCTTCTATACCTCACAATACCCATGTTGGAGAACAAGGAACTAGCTAATCAGTACTAAAAACACAACAGTGTTTTATGATTATTGATTTTATTCGTGATTTATAACAATGAGGAACTTACAGTTATCCGCATTACCGAGGGATATGAAATTATAGCAGGCGACAGCGAAAAGGGAATGAGGGCTCCACGAAAAAAGACCGGTGGATTTTAAAATGAGTATCGATTTCGTATTTCCCTGCAATGAATGCGGAATCCGTTGGGATAATAATGTAAAGCCTTTTTGTGATCTTTCACTGAATAAAACATTCTTAAATTCCATGGTACAGGGAAGAGGGTTTGAATGTCTGAAGAAAAGTATAAAGAAAAATATATCTAGGTACTTGCAAGTGGGGTGACTAACTTTTTCATTTTTCAAACGGAAGAACCGGACAGGAAGTAAAGATTTGAGTTGAATATAATTCATAAAACATTTTACCCCAATTCAGTTTTATTTACACAAGCACTGAGGTTTTCTTAACTGTCATGTAAACTGTAACTATTTCAAGAATACGGATAGCTTCGATATTTCCTCATAAAGTTACTAACGTGGAAGAATTAGTTTTTTTTACGATTTTAATGACTTTACTAAGGTTTTCCTTTATATTAAGACGTCGCTTACTAAACACAAGTTGTCGTGTCGATGTACACAAGTACTTGGGTCTATCGATGGAAAATATGATTTTTCATTTTTATGATTCATCCGCCAAACTAGAGTTAGGTGTTTCCATATCCACTCTTAATTAGCTACTTCTCCATTTCCGCAATAAAATGTCCCTTTCTCCCTTTTCCTGAAAAAATTTCTTCTCATTTTCTGCTCCCGAAAAATGACCATAGATACATTTAGGCCGTCACATTAAATTTGAATTAACAGGGACAGTAGCGCCAATCATTGCTTGTTTTAATCCAATCTAGAGAATCACATGATACAAACGTGAAAAACAATAAATTTACTACAACAAAATTTGAACGAATTCACGGTATTGATTTCTTACTATTTGGTAGGTGCACTAATTCGTACTAAGACAAAGTGCCATAGGAAAAATGCAGTTTTCTGAAGAATTTCTTTGAATAACCGACTCTATCCAACAATTTAATGGTTGATCCCTTCAACACTCTCTACACTGCTGCCAACAACATTGTCGGAGGATAATTCTTATCATTCAAGTAATAATGATTAATAGGACGTTTCCATTTTTTTCCGACCGTCACGTCACGTTTGAAATTTCAATACTGTATTGTCTCAAGGCTGTTTTGTCGTGATTTCTGAAAGGGAAAATCTACTTCGATTCAATTGAAAGTGCAGCCATAACAGAAAACTTCCCTTAACCACATCAACATAAATATAATGCGAAAAATCATGAATATTCGATGCATCAGCATGATACATGCTGCACTGGATGAGTGGAATGTTTAGTTGTTATAATCTCACAATCCATCACTTGTGGTGTTCACAAGTTGGTAAACAAATTGAAACTCTGATTAACCAGTTGTGAGCACGTTAAAGCTGGAGGATCCTTCAGCCGAAAAGGTAATGACGAGGTAATAATATTAGGGAAAAAGGGGTTGAGTCTTCCATGAGCGAGACACTCGCAATTAGATAGGCAGCCGGGAGATGATTTGTGATGCCCAGCCATCACCTCCGTTCCGCTCAGCTACCGACCATTAGCTCCGCGCCTGCTCTGCCTCCAGAACTTCTGGCTCGACACGCTTCGGTTCCTGTCGGTTCCTTCCGCCTTCGTCCGACTACCCCCGTAATTTCGAGTAGTTTCAGAGTTGGAGTACGAAATGTTCACTTCTGCACAGAGCATAACTTTCTGTGCGTGCAGACATCTGTGACACCATAAAGCGTAAATCTGTAGTAACCCGTAAAAATGAGAGACCAATAAGCGCAACTATCGCACAGTGGTCAAAAAACAACACTGTACGAGCCCAAAAATGGAAAAATTGAAATACTTGACACCAATTATTATTATATATATTAGTATTAGTTAATTGTTTTCCAAGTCCACAACAACTTCTATTTGTTAACATTTCCAGAGAGTTCGGGACATGTCCAGAGTTACTTTGGTAAAATGTCCAAACTTGATACAATTCTCTGTCTCATTCCTGCAGCCCTCCGATTCCGGCCGCATCTTCTACCCCGAGGGTATACGAATTTCCTTTAGCAAATTTTCGTAGAAAATGATGTTACTGCAAAGGCTCAAAAAAATTTAAAAATCAAAATTTTCGAAAAATGTCTTTAGTGAAATACGTTTTGAGGCATTATGAAACGAATCCTAGAGTTTACCGCTTTTTTCATGTATATATATATATATATATATATATATATATATATATATATATATATATATATATATATATATCCATGTGTGTGTGTGTGTGTGTGTGTGTGTGTGTGTGTCCTTCCAGACGATAACACTTTATAGGCTTGAGATAAAAATTCCGTTCTTGCGAGAAAAATTCGAGCTCAACAAACGAAAGGACGAGTTTGTTAGCCAGCATTTTTTGAGCACATTAAATTTATCAAATTTCAAAATGCTGAAAAAATCACTAAAAATAGCAAAAACGGCTAAAAATCGGTATATATATTAGCAGAATAGGGCTGAAATAAAGTTTATTAACAATAAAATAGAACATTACAAAATGTATGTGCAAAATTATGCTGAAAAATCTACTTAAATTTCATTTAAATGTGCTGCAAAATTGATTAAAACTTCAAAAAAGTTAAAAATCCAAAATCTTTTTTTGAATCGCTGAATATTATTTAGAATGAGTTATTTTTCCCCATAGAATCGGTAACTAACAATTTCTTTTCCCTGAAAGTCATTAATTTTCAAAACAATGTAACATAATCTAGTACGATAATTTACGAAAATTTGCTCATACGATCATGCTGCATGACTGGATCTTTTATGTACAACGAAGCCGTGTGCTAACTGCTAGAATGATGGAAAACTCGATCTTTGTTATCACCGACTCGATTGAGAGTGGGGTTTCTCCCATTTCTCTGCCATGTGTGGGACATCCTTTTCTGAAATACCTCGAATTCCCGAGCCGGCACAGTAGATCACGAGGGAGTAAACGAGCCGCGAAGGTCCTCAGCTGCTCTGTCGTACTTTGCAGCAGCATAGAGCACAGAAGCAGTACCATGCTTACACGTTCCGCTGTCATCAAATATTCAGTTGCCTAAATTTAAAACTGGACGAGCAAAAAATAATGCATTTTACTATATTCTATAGTTCTGTAACGCTTGTAAATTCAATCCTGATATGTTCAAAGGTAGTTTTGTAAATTTTAGGGAAAGGATTTTGAGCAGGATAAAGAATTTGACCAGTGGAGGGTTTTCTTTTTGAAGTTGTATGTGTATCGTGCAGGTAGCTACTAACTTAGTGGATTACATGGATATTATTGGCTGAGACCAGCTCTACCAGCCACCACAAGTTCTTATGAACTTATTTTTTACGTATACACAACGAAATTTACTTCATTTCCATCGATTGTATGCCATTTTAAATTGTATGTAAAATCTGCCAGTGCATGTTTTCCAACATGATATTTTTTAGAGTTGACACTCTTCCTACGTACTTGCACATACAGTTGGATAGGAACGAGTTGAACTGTCGATGAGAGTCACCCGCAGGTGAAATCATAAGAATATAGACAACTAACGCACTATTCTGCGATAAGATGTATTTTTTCTATGAATTTTCAGTTTTGTGTAAAAAGCTACGTCATAGCAACCTCCTCCCGCCTGGGCGAGACGTCTCTATTTGCCGAAACTTTGAAAAATCATACAAAATCAAACCAATCATCGTAGGAAAGTAAGGATGGTGTCAAAATTCCCAAAATGAAATCTACTTTCACTAAAAAATCGTAATCTCAACATTTTTAGAACTGTGGGTACTCTTCACTGAGGACAAGTTAAATTATGCCCTAAAATTTATTGCGCTTATCCGCACAGGATTTGAGTTACTTGTTGTTTGTGTTGCTTCCTCGCGCTATTCGTTTGTAGATTTCTAACAGTTGTCGCGCTTTTCTAAATGCGCATTTAGTTCATTATCGCTCATTCCATTACAGCTTGACAAACATACTGATGATGATGGTCGGTATAGGTATACATACCCTACCCATTGATATACCCCATTCGGAATAAATCATTCCCTGTAAGATGGTTGATTTAGAGCAGGCTATTCAAATCTGGGAGGGTTGATTTAGTACACCCTCTCCTACTGTACCTGTTCTAATACGGTCCTCACCATCTCCTCACACCCTTCTTGCTCAACATTACCAGTGGAGTGCTTGCTTATTCGAATTTTCTAATAAATTATGTTTTTCGTGACAACAAATTGCATCTCCATTTACATTCTGCTTCCGCACAGCCGTGTTCTCTGTGTTCCTGTAAGAAATAAAAAACATTTTTGGCCACAAAAATCAAAATTACCTACCACTGCACAGTGCGTTAGAAATGTTCTTTTTTATTTTTCGTTGACACAACTTTTATACGCGCTTCCTTTATGCGTCAGACTCAACGCAGCCTAACCTTATCCTGGAAATAATGTGAAGGAATGTTGTCTGCAATTCGCACGACGGTTACGCCATTTGCCTTCCTCATGCCTCCCTGTTGTTAACGAGCAGGTCCTCAACATGCACGCTTCCGTTGGTCCAGCTGACGGAGGAACTGGCACCTGGTTCAATATTTTTCATACAATCAAAGTTTTAGAAAGCTGGGATTAGTTTTATATGAGACTACCGCCGTTTATTGGAAAATATTTAAAGTAAGTATAGTTAATTTCTGAATATTGAAATCATTTTATACCTTGAACTTCCCGAGTGTACCGAGCAACGCATATTGTTTACAGCCACCGAACGGACGAAATATTGATTTCAGCGACAAGCGGAGATGGGATGAGTGGATGTTTCTACGGAGTGTAGAGAAATACGGGGAAAGAGAGATCTAAATTTAATCATAATCAAATCGCAGCTTTTCCGATTATTCTAAAATAATCCTAGGTAATTCTAGAATTAGCTTTTCAGATTCATATATTTGAAGGTAAATAATTGTGTAAGCGTGAATTGAAATAAAAGATGGGGAGCTATGTTATCGTGCAGAAGGTGGAAAAACTTCTTGTACTCAAAAATTGAAATTTCCAATTGATTTTTGTGTCTCGGAGTATTTTGAGGAATTTTGTATCTTCTGTTTGAGGTAATTCCTTGTCTCTGTTAATGGCTTGTGCCATTATGTGTTACCAGCCTCGTTTTATCGCTCGCTTCGCTCACTTGGTATGGCTTTATAGATCCGATGGTCTTTAATGATGAGTGGGACATGTAGAATGATTGGAAACGGTGAATCAATTAAAATTTGAAATGTGTAGGGGATGTTGCTCGCTAAGCTCGCTCTTCTGTGGGATGTATATATAAATAGTCCATCTCGAGTTTGTAGGAAAAACCCCGTTGGAATACGACGTGTGCAGGGGATGTTGCTCGCTTCGCTCGCTAGGGGTGGGTTTTCTCGCTCGCTCGGTATGGGATGCATAGATGCGAAAGAAAAAAAATCCTAAATCTTTTTTGAATTGCAGAAAATTAGTTAGAAAGAGTTTTTTTGCCATAAAATGCAAGGTAGTTCACAATTTATTGTTTTCTCAAAGTGCTGAAATTTCCAAACAAATTCAACATAACATAGTACGATAATTAACGAAAATTCGCTCATACGATCATGCGGCATGACTGGAGCTTTTAAAGATACGATCACAAATTGAAACTCATATGGGGTAATATAATCGTTATTTCCCCAAAACCCTCAGAATTTTAGCGTGATCGGACAATGAAGTCTTGAAAAATTGACGCTTGATGGATTCTATATTGCTCAGACGAATTAAAAACTATCAATTTTTGGGTGATAGAATTTGTAGGGAACCATCCTCAGCCAAATCCGCTCATTGATTTTGGAAGTGGAAGCAAAACATTTTTTATCTCTCGAGAGTGAACAAACAATACATCCGCTACCGATAGGTAGATTCGGAAATTAAAATATGGTTATTGTGATTTTCAAAATCAATCAAACACTTCCCACTTTGTTGGACTCGAGAGCAAAATGGAATGAGCAGTATTTGATAGCAAACGCCTCAATATTGATTTCGGAGGCAAGCAAAGATGGAGTGAATGGAGGTTGTCCTGGTTCGGAGAGCAGAGGAGAGCGGGGGCTTCCACCTCTGGATTAAATCATAATTTCATCACAGCTTGGCGACGACCCCCGGTTTCCTCCGTCTACAGGAAATTGTCGGGTTAAGCATCGCTGACGCCCAGTGTTGGGTATAATCTTATCGTCGGATACGAATACGATTGTAATCGCGATAATTATTCGTTGCTTCTGAGTCAACTGCGATTATATTCGCGAATTTGAGTGCGCGAATACGAATATTTGTATTCGCGTACTCGCCGACAGACGAATAAGATTACACGAATACGATTACGCAAATACAAATATTCGTATTCGCGAATATAATCGCAGTTGACTCAGAAGCAACGAATAATTATCGCGATTACAATCGTATTCGTATTCGACGATAAGATTATGCCCAACACTGCTGACGCCCCCCTCCCCACCACGTAACAGCCCTCAAGAGTTAAACAACCCGATTTTCAAGCTATTGTTAGCTTTTCCATCAAATAGTTGCACGAAGTGTGGCAACGTCAAACGACCAAAGGTTTTTAAGCGGCAAATTATTACACAAAAACACTATCATTTTCTCGTTAGATGGCCCTTCTCTGCAAAATACCCGTGTATGATTATTAAATCCAGTATATAATTAAAATAAATTAGCCACTGAGGCCCCTCAACCGATCAGTTCTCCTCTAAACTTTGTAACTGTTTTCTACATGTTCCAAAAGGGCTCCAATTCCATCAACATTGTGAGTGTCGTTCTCTTGAAATGATATCATGCAATGACATTTGAGTTACTTATATTTCTTACAAATGCAAAGCTGTCGTGGAAAAGCGCAATACTTACTAATCCGCAGTACATTTAAGGATTCATATCCCCATATAATATGTAAATGAAATATGTTACTATTCAATACTAGAAATATATTTTCAGTCTCGGTGAGATGTGTGGATCCACCACCGCACTAAACTCAGTACGCTTAAGCTACAGGCGAAAATCGGCCAAGCCGTTGAAGAAGCGTCTCACTCCTATATGCAGTCAAAAAGAGTGAGAGAACGAATGCACTGTACTAGGAGACGGCGCACAGTGGAGCGAGTGATAGGGTAGGCCGGACATTCAATAATATCTCCGTTTCTACTTGTCCTAGAATATTGCTTCAGGTATCATTTTAAAGCAAATCGAATACTCTATTGAACCACATGATCAACAATTTTTTAAGCAATTTCACCAGTCGTGATATAACGTGTAGAACAACGTTTAAATGTGTACTGAATGTGTTGTATTGAAATTTAGACAACTTAGCTGTGGCATAGAGACCCAAAAATTTTTCTTCTCTATGTTGAGATTTTTCACAATAGGTCTTAATTTGATCAATATATTCTGGATAGTTCTGCATAAAATCAAAAACATAACGAGCATTTTCCGATTTGATTTTTTTTTTTTTTAAACAAAATTGAACTCCTCATCAGAAAAATTTCTGAAATCTTTCGTTCTTCTCCGTTTTTGTCTTTCTGACAAATGCTCGAATGATTTTGATCTACTAGGAATACCTGGAGTGGATGAAGATGAAAGTTTTTGAGAATATACCTCTGGAAAAATTAGGTCCCTGTTAAGCCATTCGGGATTTTTCCTCAAAAATGGTTCCAAAGATCTATTTGCATCATTCCATTCAAGTTGAAAATGATAGCACCATTTCCTTAATTTCTCCCGCAAACCGTTTTTCGCACTATTAGTAATCGCAAAACCAAGTAAGTCGGTCCATTTTTCCAAAGCCATGTCAAAATCCTTAAAATTAATATTGTTAGATCTAAAAAATTGAAATAGATCGTCATAATTTGTTTTAATTTCCATTGTGTCAAAGCGATAGACAACATCAGACTGATTCCATGTTTACTTTTGAAGAGGAGAATCAAATAATAAACAGAATCAACGACTAATCTGATTACAAAATGTCAACAAAGACGCGTAGGTATTAACTTTAAAAACAAAATATCTATTGAATAGGCAAGTTTAGCCAAGATCTGACAACGTTGTAAATAATACAATATACTTCTAAAAACGTGCCAAATGGTATTTTTTCCGGCAAATAATGGCAATTTGCGAATTAATTAAATAGAATTATTTTCTGTTCGATGTCAAAAAAAAAGTTAGGGGGAATTTTTAAAAACCTTTTGTGCCAGTTTTAGATTTATTATAACACCCTTATTGTGTACTAAGAGTAGCAATAATTTATAAAATGAAATGAGAGTTAACGACCAATTTGATAAGCCAAGGTTTTTTTTTGACCGTCGGCTTGACTCAAATTGGATCATATCATCCATTTCGTTACTTGTTATTTATACAATGATGTTTACCTTAAAAATGTGAGCTTTTCGATTTATATATACATCTAAAATAAAATTCACTTAAAAATGGAATATGAGAAAGGTCAATTTCACATATTATATTTTAGATAATACACTAATTTGACCCTCTTGTCTTTATCAGGTTAGCATCTGCTGTGGCTCGCCCCAGATGATAAAATCCTCAAGAACCTTATCCAACAATTGACTTATTGTTTAGGAACTCTAATAACAAATGCCCAAAATTACCCTTGTTGCACATCCTCTGCGGACGCACAGTGGTTCGAAATAGCAAAATTCGTACCAAATTACTTGGAAACGACCCCGCTTTGATCCATCAAATTCCCTGACTTTTCCAGGTTTTCCATGAATAGCGGCCACGCTGAATAATATTGTTATGCACTAACAGCAGATGGTTATGAACTAAAATATCCTTACAGAAGTGTAATAACCAATTTATCCCTTGTTTCGTTGAATGAATATCATACTGAATCTAATATCGCACTTCATCGAGGAATTCGCATCGAACGGGGCAGCCCGCCTGACCCCGGCAAAAGCATGTACGAGCTCGGACCATTCAAGCGAGCGCGAGTGTTGGCGGAGAATTAATGAGGAGCTGGAGGCTCACGATTCGGTAAACACGTTATTGTCACCTCATTGTAATCAACAGCTCTCAGTTCGGTCACGGTTTAGCGGCGACCGCGTCTAATTACGTTCGTTCTACCGGTGAAAAAGGGGGCAGGAAAGGCTGGCGTGGGCGTTCCAACTACACCCGGCTACTGGCACAAATACAGTGACCGCGACCGCAAATACAGAGAAAGAGCAAATGTAGTTGAACACGGGAACAATACCGATTCCCAACCGACATCTCACAGATAGATCACACTTGTTCAATTCACAACCACGTTCTGAATATTCTGAAAATAGTAGTTGCACACAACTCTCTAACAATCGCCATTTACTGGTAAAATGTTGACCTCTTACGTGGTTCAAGATCAAAAGTTTCAATAGGATACATTTATCATCATCTCACGACAACAGCGACAAAATTCGTTAATTCATTTCGGTTCTATGATTTTGATAGAACCATTGATAAATGAACCCAAAACAGCACATGGGGATTGAATGTGCAGTTACTGGATCTTGTGAGCAAGACAATGGTAGGTACGTCTTCACATCTGCGGTGCAAGTATGGTGCACGATATTTGAGTATTTCAACAGGAATACCAACCGTTCATGACACAGCACACCCCCATTCGGTACACCATCAACGTTTTCAAAACAGTTGTGTGTATATTCTGGTGTGTTGGAGAAGTGCTCCTCCTGGTGAATCCCTCTACGCTCAAACGCCAGTCTGTCTGTACGGTGAAAAACAATCTGGCTTTCAGGAACTAGATAAGTTCTTATTCTGGGGTTTCTTCCTAAACCACGAATGGAGCACTCCCAAAAAATGTCTTTACAAAGAAGTACAATACGTTTAACAATCATACTGAACTTCAAAAAAGGTGCTAAAACCTCTAGCCATCGAAACAAAGACATGCAACTCAGAGTACCTATCCTCATTTTTATATGGAGATGAATTAAAATTTGCAGGAAGCTTATGCATAAAAATGTATCTCCTAGCCTAAGCTCTTAGGTATCTGGAGGCAGTTATTCCTACAGAGTTTGGATTGACGAATTTATTCATTTTGCAAACTTCTGTCCCACCGTCCCAAGAATAATGGGTATGTCCCTTACATTCTGACGCGTTCTTTGAAACAATACATGCATAACAGTCAATGTGCACTCATGCACACTCCCCCCACCCCCTGTAATTGTACTTTACAGGTGCATTCGCCAGCGTGAATGTATAGCAATCACTACCTAACAACCTACAGCCATCATTTCGTCACATCACAAATCTGTAGGGTCGGTAAAGAAGTTCCTACCAGTCTATCATCACTTTTAAATTTATTAATCTTGTCCTGAGATTAAATTGAACTCAACACAGGGAAATGAGGTTGTCAAGAGAAAATCATGCAGCTAGTGTGAAGTTGAACACGAACACACCCCTTCGCGCTTAGCAGAAATACACGACTGACTATGGATAGTATGGGAGTTACGTTTTAGTGTTACATTCAGATTCAGTTAATGAAGAAGCCAACTACAATATCGCGAACAGTCATAAATAAAACCACAAACTTAAGCCCGTCCTTTTAGTTAAAAATTTTTCATTGACACTTTTGCTCAGTCTGGGCCGCTGTACCCTCCTAAATTTTATGTTCTGAATCCTTAGGAAGATGATCTGGCATTCAGATCCGTCCAATGTAGTAGCTCCTTCATAACGTGGGCGGTACCTCTATTTATATGGAGAACTATACATTTCTTTTGAGATTGAAATGCAGGTAGATGCGTAGGGTGTAAATAATTCCAGAATACCGTAGGTTCTGCTATTCCACTCAGAGCCGTAGATAAGACATCCCAACTCAATACTGTACACAGCGATAAATGAAGCCCACGATTTACCCAACTTGAGGCAAACATGTTTCTACATCTACAACCATTTTATGAAGCAGTACACCTCGACAACATTTACAGCGATGAATGAAAATAGTGATCTGATTCTGTCTTCAGATACATTTAATGAACCAACCAACCTCAATAGTGATGGCTTCTATATAAATGAAGCCAGCAACTCTCATTAAAGGTTGAAATGCTAGACTGGCATGAACAATACTTATAATACATATTTGCTCACTTTAAATCCATAAAGCGATAAATATGATTGGTCCCTGTGCTAACAGCAGCTCTATGATGCAGCCAACTTCGATAACATTGACTGCGTTGTATGAAGCCCGTAAATCGCTTTCAAGATTAGAAAGCTCGACTGGTTAGGAATATAATAAATGTTGCTGCTTTGATTTCATAGGACGCCGAATGTTTTGCTTTTGCATTCAAATTGAAGCAGCCCAGTTCTATAGCGATGGCAGCGATAAATGAACCACACAAACTTGACGCAAAGGCAATTGAAACATTATCGATCGTCGCATTATTCCTACCTACCGCCTTCAAAGGGCTTAAACTTCTACCTCAAAGGGCCCAGAGATGGAACTATGTTACCATGTTCATGGAAACTATGTCAACGGTGGGGGGGTCGGAACGCCGTTTATTTGACTAGCTGATACCGCAATTCTACCTTGTTTATGGGGGACGCGATAATACCCTATCAATCGATTCACCACAGCTCGGCATCACAGTCTAGTTTGCTCAATGCGTTTGGTAGTAAATTATCTGTACAGCGATGAAAGGTTTCTCTTCAAGTCGGATTGGCAATTCATCACCGATTTCCCCACCCTGGAAACCCCGTGGGAGGTGATTTGGAACGTAATTCCTGCCAGCCCGGTCATTTCCTTTCTCCAATTTGCACAAACGCGACGGCGGAAGGGGGTTTAATTCGAGTAATTGTCTATCCGCGTTTGACGTAATTGGTCGGTTGTGTGCTGAGCTAATAACGCGAGGGCGTTGGTAAACTGGAATATCAGTGGTGATGGAGCCGTTAATTGATGTTGAAGACGTGTATTACTAAAGCCTCGCCACTATATTAAATGTAATACCATGTAATACAATACACTAATCAAATTATTCCGAGTGAGGTTTGGATGTCGGACAGTATGAGATCGAGCAACGCCAGGATCGACAGTAAATTTTACCTCTTCCGGTGAGCAAACATGGAAGGTAAACCTCATCGGGTATTTTTTAAACATATTTTCTTTTGCATCCCAATGAATCTTGGCTTCTCACCCCCAAGTGGGTAAATGGTTGTGATTGTCCTGGACTCCCTTAAGAGAAGGAGGTATAATGTGATTTTTATCCATGTCTTCTAAATGGCAAACAATTCTCCTCCGGACGCGCTTTATGATAAAGCTGGGAAGACTCCCATTGGCACCCGAGATATAATGGTAGCTCAAAGATATGCCCTGTCATTATTCCAACGCCACTCTTCACTTCTCTCGCCTCAAGGATTTATCCTTATTAAACTAACGAACAAGTATTGGGGAAAACAGAGTCCTATATTATGTGAAGCCTTTTATGTTATTTCGGAAGACCTTCAACTCATCCCGCAAATTCCTAGACCTGTACAGTGCGAACTGAAGTATGAGAGATTGAGAGCCCTCCTATTACCTTCCCACGCAACAGAGTTCAATACTCTCCGTCCCTTACAACATTCACGCAGGAACCGGCCCAAATATATCCACATCTATACCGACCACCGACGGCCCCTAGATAGATAATAATCTCTATTATTTATCAGAATGAAACGTTGTCCATCCATCCATCGGTCTATAAACCACCGTGACCTACCAATTTTGATGATATCAAACAACGAATCACAGCTGCAGTTCACTTGATTAATCAGGACACACTGAACAGAATGCACAGCAAGCTCGAACATCATGTGGATATCGTTCAAACGACTCGTGGTTCGTGGAGACGAGATAGAGCACATATTATGACGTTTTCCAGATAACCAAAAAACTGGGTTACCATCTGGTCATATCGGTTTTTGGTTCATGTTTCTACCGCATTTAGTTTTGAAAACATTGTTTGAAACCCGTGGTTTTTAATCACCCTGTATTCTTCGCACGAGGAAGAAATTTTATGCGTTGTTTCTTCCTCCATTTTCAAGATAGAACTTAATTTTGCAGCAGGCTGCCATCTCCTGAAACGAAGTCGTACGCACTGGAAGAGAAAAGGATCCCCTAGGCCTTACTGCTCTTCATCCCAACATCAAAGGCTCCGCAAATTAAAAACCCCTTGTTTATGACGGCTGGCCACGTTTTTATTTGTGTTTTTTCAAGAGTCGAGAGAAAAAAGCTCTCAATTAACTTTTTTAAAGCGAAAGTACCATTTCACTCCCAGAGTTGATTTTCCGAACTGTCTCTTTTTTATTCCCTCTTTTGTCTACATCGCTCTCTCCCGCCTCGATGAAACGTGTTTGAAATTTAAAACCCCGCGTTATCTGTTATTTTCGATGGTCGAAGGAATTTGTTATTTTTATTGCGCAAATACCCGTGAAACATCAATGTTGTTGATGGGATATGTGAGATAAAGTAAATTTACCTAAGGATAAAACTCGGTAAATGGAAGAGTTCAATGTTATTTCAGGAGAGAGAAAAATGTGACTTATCGGGTTCTGAATAACGTAAAAAATCCTGCTTAGCTTTGCTTAGCGATTGATTAACTGAAATGTGCAAATAAGCACAAAACTACATATGCATATTGTGCGTGTGCACAATATTAATGAAATAAGAGTTCTTCTTCAGTCCCCGAGCATATCATCGGAACTGGATGCGAACTGTTGAACATTATGAGTTACATTAAGACTTAACATTTGCGCATGCGTTTATAATAATCCTGCTGCGATAAAACATTGGAGATTCCCTGCCTCTCGACCCACAGAATTCATAGAGATTTCATCGAACTCTGACAGTAATTTTCTACAGTTTTGTCCGTTACAAGGATTAGCGTACAAACATCGCAGACCAACAAACTAAATCACTCGCGACGAAGTTGTCGAAACCCATTTCAACGAAAAACAGAAGCTAAAGAAGAACGTTGTCTAATTCCACGAAAATAAAGGGAAATCGATTTCGACGGTAGGGTCATCATCAATCAATGTTGTCAGCCATTGTAAAACCAGTTTGAGTAATTCTACCCTCCTCTCACTTCATTAGCTCATCTATAATCTCCATTCACTTTGCTTGCATTTGATTGGTTGTACATCCCGCCCCATTTTGTTTCCAAGTTTTGTGAATATTATCCTTTCATAGGTACTTTATTTGCAAAACGATACCTAGGTAAATACAAGGTGGTTGAGTACTATATTCGGGCACTGCGTAAGTGTTTGAAATGAGTACTATTAGGTATCCTTTGTAGGGTATAGAATGGATTCTAGAGCGTCGCACATTCACACACATTATCTACAATAGCCCCCAACATGTAAAGATATTCTGGTCTTGTATACCAAAGCGTTTTCTTATGTTTGTCAACCGTGCACAAATCATTCAAGAAGACACACAAGATTAATATCCTGGTCCGTATATATACATAAATATACGGCCGTCCCTCCAAATATCACCTCCCTACAAATCATTGTTCAAACACGTCTATTTGGATAGGACCTCTCGAGCAGGTTCCTCCGGCACGGGGAACGTCATTTCGGTTGTTTTGAGAAAGCGTTATCGAGTTTAGATAGAACAAACGAATTGTTGGAACTATAATCGCTAAATGCTAAGTGGTCCTCTTAAGATAATTTAACTACTCTGACTGAAAAATACTTTTAACGTGGTCATCAACCGAAACGTTGTTAGGGGAAAGGTGTCTATACATAAGTACGGCCTAAATCATACCAGCTCATTATTATACGAAGGTCACACTGCGTTTTTGAAGAGAAAAAAAAAGTCTGTCGAGTAGGGTGTGGCACATACCATCCTCGTATCCGTATGCAGTTCATTTAAATGTTTATTATGAAAATTTTCCCAGCGGAAAATAATGAACAAGATGAAGCGTAAAACGTCAAAATCGGTCGGAAACGAAAAAAATTATGCAAGAAGTTATTTACGTTTGCGCATGCGCAGAATGAAGAAATTATTTGAGAACAATGAAACAGGTGGGAAATCAATGACATCCTAACCCATTCCCTGGAAATTTCATCAAAATCAAATGAAAACTCTACCCTCCAAATTTGAGCGAGATCAGATGACTATACAGGAAGTTAGTAAATGATGTTAGGTGAAATTTACGTTTGCGCTGTTGCAGAGTAAAGTATTCATTTGGCAACAATAAAACTGTAAAGGGGGAAAATTTGTTGCCTTGCCCGCACATTCAAAACTGCGGAAATTAAGCTTATTACAAGGATTTCACATTTGCGCACACGCAGGAGCTATTACTGATATTATTATGTTGAAATTGATATGGAATGCTCAAATCGTCTTCTCCCAACTATCCTCCAATTTCTCCCCAGGTATGAGAAATTTGATAAGGAACTCCTCTTGGACATCAATAGAAATATATACAATTATGGGCTCTTTCATGATCAGCTGAGTGAGCTAAATTATGTCTTGTTCACCATAAGAATTTGAAATCCGGTATGGAGTATTTCTGGGACACTAAGAGACGAATGAAATGACGGGCTCCATCCTGATCAACTGAGTTAGCTAAATTCTCTCCTTTTCACCCTGAGAAGTTGAAATTTGAAAGAGAGCGTCTTTGGGACATCAAGAGAATGCAATTATGGGCTCTTTCCTGATCAGTTGAGTGAGCAAATTTCTCTCCTGCTCACCCAAAGGGATGTTGTAATTTGGTAGGGAGCATCTGCTACCGACAAAAGACGTAAATGCATGTTTAACGTTTTAAAAAATTTTGCCGTTAGGTAATAGATGGAAAGAAAAGGCGGTCCGGGGGTCGATCCCTAGTTTATTGTGGTTTTTATATATGACAATTAAGCGTCCATGTAAATTGAATGGAGGTGTGTAGACTGAAGCCTTGCATTAGAAACTGATGCGTGAGTGACTCAAAAAAATGTGACACGACTGGATATTTATAACTGAATAAATAAATGGTTGGCTGGGGCCCTTCTGAAGGACATTACCGTGCCGCTGTAAACCGAATTACTGGATGCCCATGAGAAATAGGATCGACCGGCCACTGAGGGCGGCGGCGAGGGGACCATAAATAACGATTAAGTACAACTTTAGACCTAACAAGATATTACACCACCTGTGAACCGGTGTAAAACCCGGTCTGAGAAGCGAGGTAATGCGGCTCTAATGCGACAAACGATTTCGCGGTCACGGCTTTGAGGTCAATTCTGATTAGTTGTGGTTTTATCTTCGAATCGGGTACATTATGCTTCTATTAATAGTGGAAGTGATGAAACTCGATGTTCATTCCACAAATCCTGGATTAAGTGAACTTGCTGGATCTGAAAGCATCACCAGGTGAGTATTAATGTTAGATTCTATCATGCAGTTCAACTACAACCAAATTTTTTATCATTTGATTTTAGAGTTCGTATGAGATAAGAAACTAGGTAGGTTGAAGATTTCTGCAGCATGGGCGTTCTTGAAAGTTGAAAGCTCACAGTCTCTCTTCTTCAAAAAATTTCAAATCTATATGAATATTGATCGGTGTGTAAGAGTGTAAGGACGCATGCATGCTCAAACGGCAAGGCCGATGTTAATGATGTTTTTGCAAAACGATCAGTAAGTTTTTGGGATGTTTTTTAGTCCTATTAAAATATTGTAAACCTCAATCAACATTATAAATCGGGAAAAGCATTCTAACGTCGCACAGTGAGGCTAAATGGCGGAAATTTAAAATTTCAAAATCTCTCCCGGACGATCGGCTCAAATCACGAGAAAGCTCCCTAAAATCTAATTTTGAAGCATCCAAATAGCTCATCTTTTCCTTCAAAAATGAAATGATTACCACTGACTAGCTCATCGTCAGAAATTCAGTGATCACCCAGGTATTTTCAAGACTTGAGCGTTGCTTAAAGTACAATTACAAGTACAACTACTCGTGTACTTGTATTTGACCTAAAAAAATTGGCAAGTACTTTTAACTGAACTTGTCTTGGATATTCAATTACAAAGTACTTGTAATTATACTTGCCACTGCAATTTTAAATACAAGTACTTTTAAGGACTTTGTACTTGCAACTACTTGTACTCGTACTTTGTACTTGCAAGTAAGATTTGGTCAACTCTGGTACCAATCAATGATGTCAAACCAAAAGCTCTATTGGCTTTAGCCCGACTGTGACGATTGTTTCGGGGAAAGGCAGTCCCTATAAATGTCATTATTTTCGAATCAACACTAGTGTGTACGCATATCAATTTCAATTTCCTTTATTAGAAATAAACAAGAGACACAAGAAACATTTAAAATTAAAATCTACCCTTATTGACAATCACTCGTGAAGTCCGTAAGGTCACAGACCCGCTCATCGAGTTGCTGCCGTTCGATGATTCAAGTTCGTTTGTTGAATTTAGCTAACTAGGACCTAATTGTAATTTGAGCGAGATCAATTAGGGCTTGAGAAAACGATGCCTGGTGATATTTACGTTTGCACGCATTTTTTGAAAATTACATCAAAATCGGATGAAAACTGTAAAAATTAAGCTTGTTACAAGGATTTCACATTTGCGCATGCGTTAGAGCTATCAATGATGAATGATACAATCAAGTTGAAATTGATATGGAATGCTCAAATGTTCTTCTCTCAACTATCTTCCTAATTTGAGCGAGATCAATTAGGGCCTGAGAAAACGATGCCTGGTGATATTTACGTTTGCGCGCATTCTCTGAAAATTACATCAAATTCGGATGAAAACTGTAAAAATTAAGCTTGTTACAAGGATTTCACATTTGCGCATGCGTTAGAGCTATTAATGATTAATGATACGATCGAGTTGAAATTGATATGGAATGCTCAAAATTTGTTGTTCTTCTTGAGTAAGATCAAACAATAAGGGCTTGAGAAAACGATGCCTGGTGAAATTTTCGTTTGTACATCGGCAGGGTGAGGTATTGATTTGGGAACGATGAAACTAATAGGGGAAAATATATATCCTAACCCGCGCATTCCCTGAAAATTTATAATTCTGGAAATTATTATAAATAATTCTGGAAATTATGCTTGATACAAGGATTTGCGGACTCACTTCAGACACACGCACAGAATGGTTGTTCAGAATGTTTTAAAACGCAAATAATGCGAGAGGAAATTTTGAGAGATAACAAAATATTTAACCTCAAAGTGAAAACAATCCTTCAGCTACCTAAAGGCAGACTCGGAAGCAAAAATGAAAGAACAACTTAATAAGAAATTAACATGATAGTTCAAAAGGCAAAAATACTCATACGGAAATAAAGTGTCTAGAAAAATAGCCTAAAATAGGTACCTACACATCAAAATGTTGTGGTAATAAGTGTCAATAAACCTACAGCACTATAGACCGAGGTGTCTTGACTCATGATCAATCATGATGCACCAACCATGGTGTATTGACGTGGAAGAAATCAAGATGCCTAAAATATATATTATTCTCGTTAAATAGTTATATTTAGTTTATCTCAGTTTTGAACGTACATTAGTTCAATGGGTTTTGTGCTTTCATGAGCATGAATTGCAGTTATCAGTGACCAAAAAACACTCACCTTCAGCCAATAATTATTGATATACGTAATAACTGAATAGTTAGTACTGATGCGGGGTAATGTATAATGGGGCAACTGCGGTGGATATAAGGATAAACAGATTAATTCGATTAGAACGTAAACAATTAATTAAGTGCCATTGATTGTTTACACTGTCCAAATATTCGAGTCGGTGATGAACTAAAGCACGAGAGAAAGAAGATTAGCTCGGCGCACCACAACTCGATATAGTAATATGAGGGAGGTAAATAAGTTTACAACTATCCGAGATTCCACTATAACAAATATCATGGGTTTTCGGTCGGTTATTGTTTGTTTTGCCACTGATGCCTATTTGTTTGGCAAAATGTTAAGTAAATAGGCAATGTAACCAATTTTATTTTATTATGTTATCTGAAAGATCACGGAGAGCTTTCCAAGAAGGTACAATATGAAGGGTATCAGATGATAGGAAGTGGCCAAAATAGCGGTGTGAAGAAAAAATGAATGACGTCATAGGGGATCGACCTATCCCCCACGATTGCCGGGAGGGAAACCTCTGCGCCATCTTGACATCAATCCATTTTCTTGCTACAGGTTTTTTTTTTTTTTTTTTTTTTTTTTTTTTTTTTTTTTTTTTTCAAACCATTTGGAGTTTCGAGCTGAAAATATGCTTTCTGTGGTTTTCAAGGGCACTTAGATGAAAAAAATTAGAAATTGCATCACATGAAAGTTGCACATTAACGATGAGTGGTGGTCTAAACCTCTTTGCCCTTCCGACTGCATAAATTTCAATTATCAGTGATTAAAAACGACATATCGTCAGCGGATAATGGCTATATGTAACAATTTAATATTTATATCTGATGTGGGCCGCAGTATATTAGTATAATGGGGTCTGATTGTAGATATACAGATTAATTTCGATTAACCGGTGCGCCATTAGTAGTTGTTAAACACTGTCCAACTAGTTAACACCAAATGTCATGTCGGTGGTCAACTAGAGCACGATAGAAAGGGGGTTAGCCCGGAGCATGCACAATAATTCGGTGTAGTAATATGACAGAGGGGAATGAATTTAGAATCATCCGACATTTCACTGTTTTGCCTGAAGTGGGAAATTTCATCTATTTTATTTTATTCCATCAGATGAAAGATTTCCAAGAGCTCTCAGAAAAGGTGCAATATGAAAGGTATTAGGCTATTTATTGGAAGTGTCCAAAATGGTGCTGCAAAGAAAGGTGAATGACGTCATAGGGGATCGACATCACCCCCGCGTTCGCTTGGAGGGGATCTTGACGACTGACTAAAAATCGAAGGAGCTTTAGTTCCTTCCCTTCCGAATTTTGCGTATCTCTTATCAGTAATTAATGAAATTCAAGAACAGTTTTCAGCATAATTATGTGCAAAATTTTTTAATGTCCCAATTCATTTTCAATAAAATGTTTTAACTAAAATTCTGTTAAAAAAAATATTAAAAAAATAAAATAAAAACACTGTACCAATTCTTCGTTTCAAATTTGTTTCAGAATGCATCAAAACGGATTTCAATGTATACCCTTTTCGAAAACTTTGATTTTAAAATTTCTGGAGCCATTGCAATGGTTTAATTTTTTACAAAAATTCGTTAAAAGATGATGGACTTCCAAAATGGTTAGGTTTGTTAGAAGAAGATGCTACAAAACCCTATATTTCCCAGCAAGGTCCTACAACATTACCTTTTTGGACGGTCATTGTTTGTTTTGTGACACTAATGGCCACAAATTGGGCAAAATGTAATGTAAACCGGCAATTTATTTTTATTTTATATATTAAGCTATCAGATGGAAGAGCTCAGAGGGTGCATTCCAAAAAGGTGCAATGTGAAGATTGGAGGTGACCGAAGTAGTTGTGTAAAGAAATCTGAATGATGTCATTGGGTGGGATGAGGGGTACGTCATCGCCATCATGACGTCAATCGTTTTGTCCAAACCATATGGAGATTCGAGCTAAAAGTTAGCATTCGAATGTTTTCAAGGGCGCAGGATCCGATTCTTAGATGAAAATTAGGACTGCAATAAATTGCATGAATTGCAATTATCAATGATTACTCAGCGTCAGCGGTGGATAATGTCTACATGTAACGGTTTAATAGTTAGATCTGATGTGGGCCGTAGTATATTAATATAATGGGGCCTGATAGTAGATATACAGATTAATTTCGATTAGCCGGTGCGCCATTAGTTGTTTACACTGTCCAACTAGTTAATACCAACATTCAAGACGGTGGTGAACTAGAGCACGAGAGAAAGGGGGTTAGCCTGGGGCAAGCACAACTCGGTATAGAACAGGACGAAGGTTGGGCTGGGAGGGTGGTGGTGGAGGGGGTAGTATACTGCAGCCGTCTTCCTCGCCATCCTAATTACCCCGCCTGGGGAGATTTATTGCATGACCGGCGAGGGTAGACCAGGATGGAGGGAGGGGGAGGGGAGTACAGTCCTTGGAGGGTTCAGATGACGTCGGCCGACGCCTCTACAACACCTAACAGAATTTACAAACACATCTCCGATAACTCTAATCTTTAATTCGATAATACGAATTAAAAAACAATTATTAAACGTATGTTCCAGCGTGGTTGAGTTCTTGTACTATGTAGACTTTGTTGTGTTCCAGCGCTCCGAATTCATGTGCTAGGTCATGAACTTCTTGCTCCGAGCGAAGGACGGGTTGTGAACTGAGCACGAAAAAGAAAGGTAACCTTGCCGAGACGTATAACCTTCCCTCCTTTCATTTCCTTGCTGACTTCTCCCCGTGAACAATATGAGGAGCTGACATGGAAAAGCAGTTTTAAGTCCAAAAATCTAATGAACATTTTTTTTCGTCGAAGTGCAAGTAAACAGTCACGCCAACGGCCTTAGGCCCTCCCGTCCTTGCTAGATCGCACTCTGAATAAATGTGTGACTTTTTCATGGAGAAGAGATTATGTCCAAAAAAAATCTAATAAGAGTTCAGAGGGAGTTCCTATGAAATTTGATTTTTGGACTTAACTGCTTTTCCATGTCAGCTCCTCAATTGCTTCTTCACTACTTTTTAAAACACGACTACTCTGTCTAATCACTATATTCCATAATTTCTTCTAGCTTCTTCACTAGTCATATTTATAATTTGGTATTTATATTTAAAAGTCTGGTATTCTGCGTTTTACCAAAGTAAAGTGATGGATCCTGATTTTTTAATTGACGAATTGCTGGCGATTCTTCGGGTTGATGGGAAGAGAGGGTTTATGGAAGCAGCTCCGAAGACGAGGAGCTACTTCCGAAGGAGGGAGAGGGATATCTCTAAAAATACGGGATCTCTAGAAGTCGTTGATGCCTACAACAACCAAATATTTGTAAAGCGTTTTCGTGTCAGTCGGAAAGTACATACCTACCTAGCTGACAAAATAGCAGAAGGATTTGAAGGTAGCAGTACTTCAATCTCAAAACCGGAAACAACGAGAAACAGTGCAATGCACCAGGTAAGTACGTAATAAAATCATTGACTGGGATTTGTAGATCAATAGAGTGTGGTTAGGTTAGATTTGTAGTCATTGCACTGAACTTCTCGTTGCATCCGGTTTCGAGGTTGAAGTACCGTCTGCCTTCAAATCCATCAGCGATCTTGACGTAAAAATGCTTTACAAATTACAAATATTCATTCACCGTAGGCTGCAATACTTCTCGAAACCCCGTTCAATGAACTAATAGGTCTGTCTACTTCGAAATTCAAGTTTTTAACTCTCATATTCCTTTGGTTTTCTGGTCTTAAACGGAGGAGAAAAGACAGTGGGGTGGGAGGTGCTCGCGTCGGGTCTGGAACGTCTCGTCTGCACAAGTGAAGCTAACATTATAAATGAAGCTAACCACGAGTAGGTGAAATAATTATAAATGCACTGAGTAATCTCCCCAGTGAACTAAACACCCCGGGAATAAACTACAAGTAAATTAATATTTATTAGAGTCAAAATTACAACTATTACATTTGTGTTGGGAACTACCTGCGTGTTTTGTATGTATTATTATGTTGAAACGAAGATCCCCATGCAAATAGCGCGAATGTTCAGTATTATATATGTGAGACCCAATTTCAAACGCCATCCAATAAATAAATTACTGACTCCAGAGAAGTTGAGACAACTCGCGTGTCGGAACGAACAGAACGTTTGTTCCGCAGAGATAAGTACTCGTAAACTATATAGTTTTAATAGCCATTTTGAATGCAGTATTTATGATGCCATAAGTCCACGCAGGTCATAACTCGGAAGTCCAAAAACAGCCGCTAACCAATGGAGATATTACCAGACTATTCCAGTGCGATTCCGATTCCGTGCAAATATAGATCATTAATATATTCCTTATGCAATGTATAGTGCGCCTGTGCACAGCTACATATACAACTTCAACGACCATTATATTTAAAAGTAAAGTTGAAATCGTCATATTAACGTCATTGCATCGAATCGGGTCGCTCTGAAAGTCATCTCAATCCGTTCAACACGTCTTCAACGATTCAACCGTCGAAATCCTTACCAAACACGTATTTCTGAGGGGTTTCGGTCGACTTCGTCGACGTTATCACCGCCGCACAGTGGTACCTAACGACGAAAAACGGGACAAAAATCCATTCTCGGCACCTTTGCGGGGCATTAAAATGGTATTAAAATCGATGGTTTCTAACCTCTGAACGTTATATTGTAAGCTCATTTACTTGAAGAAAGAGTAAGGGGTCAAGAACACACGAGAAAATCGAAGGGAAAAGCCAAGTTTTGTAATGACGGGTAAAAAATATTTCAAGCGTATTTTAAAATTGTCTTTCGGTCGCTTTCTTTTACAGGGCAAAAAATGAAGCTTTCACACTCGGGAAATTGTAACAATAACGTGCGCTTAGATCGCTTATTATAAGGAAAATTCTAAAAGAAAACATAAAGCATAAAGGAACCATTAAAAATGATGGGTCGCACACGATTTTTGCGAAAGTTATGTCTATTTTCGGACTATTTTTGCGCTATTTTTTGAGAATTTACCAACGTATAATGTTCTTCACCAGTTTTCCATGAAGGGCTATACCTTCATTACAAATGTGGGAAAAAATATTTGAAGCGAACTCTGCTGTTTTGCAGACATTTGTCCAGTTTTTCGTCGTTAGGAACCAGTGTGTATCGTGTCGGATCAGCACCAAAAACTATGTTACTATGGCATAATTGTCTACCTATTAAATTTCATGTCGAAAGGTGGAAAATTGTGGCTTATTGCCAGCTCGAATGGAGTGAGACTATTGTGTGCCTTACGGGTTTTATTCCGAGCAAACATAGGCGGTTGTACAAATAGTGAGAATGTTCTAAAAGCGTACTAGTAAATTATGTCATTTTAAAACTCATTTCAATGACAATATTTACATATCTGATGTTATAACCACTCACTACGCAGCCAAATAACACCACAGCCGCTTAATAATCAAATTACAAACTCTATCATTCGAGGCTACTCGCAATCAAGTGTTGTTAACGTGCGACAGTTTATATGGAACGTTCTAGTAGTGCTGGAGTCGCTACTCCCATTACCTCAGGCCAAGGCCCCCTCCGAGAATCATTTAATATGTGCGGTAACCCTCGGAGCCCTCGTGTTCTTAGCTAGTTTATCTTTGTTGAAGCCAGTTAATCTTAGTTAAACCTGAGCTTCTCGAGTGTTAATAGTCTCCTGTTAACCCCTAACCGGCGTTTCCTTCTTGTCGAATGGGATGCGGGATCAGTCTGCTCAACTTCGTCGAATACCTCGAAGACGTCATGTTGTTAAAGTGTATCTTCACTTGTCTAGGGACGTGTTTGAAATGTTAAGATCGTGTGACGGTTAGGGAATGAACGTCACAAACAACACCTGCCAAGTTATGAGTGGCACTTTTTCACAAACCTTCCTCGTATATCCATTTACCATGATCAAATAGATCTTTAATACTCATTTGTGGAGGATGTAGAATATGTTTATTGAACTATAAATGAGGAAATTTCATGTTATTTCCCCCTCAGTAGAAAGATCTGAGCAAGAGTTTTCCAAAAAGGTGATATATGATGGTTAATTAACCAGTAAAACGGCTATGGAAATTGATTTACACGATGACGTCACGGCCCCCAGCCGTCTTGGGGAACCCACTCCTCACTTGCACTACTATGTCAAGCGTGATCTTTCTACCCGTTTATTGGCCAAAATAAACAGTCTATTGAGGTGAAAATTGCTACTCGGGAGTTTTCAAGTGCACTGAATCCGAATCTGAGGTCAAAAATTTGAAATTCCAACAGTTGAAAGTTCCCCATTGTTATGCAAAGGCTTTGAAGAAAAATGTTAAAAATATGATCTATTAGTGCATATATATACATAATTACTTTGGAAGTAAAAGCAAAGTGTTTAGTAGAATCAACTTTTGCGCATGCACACACGCAATATTTCCGCAAGCGAGGACTTAAACCTAACCCCCGAATCGCGCACATTAAATACTAACGAGAAAGATATCTACAGTTACAAACACACTGACAAGAAATGATTGACATTTTGAGGATTTAGCGTTTGCGCATGCGCAGACTTATGACGATTTGTGGGCGTTGTCTTTTAATAGAGGACCATTTAGGGCCTAATCCTCATATTTCCCATCAATTTCATCAAAACCAGTCGAGAATTGCGCTCGAAATGCATACGGACAGGATTTGCGGATACATACCGACAGACAAATAAAAGTTTAGTAAATTACTAAAAATAATTTGATTTTGCAGAAGTTTAGCAAATTAAAGTTTTCTTAATAGTATAAAAATGAACCCATAAAAACAAGTTTTTAATGTAACTCTTTCTTTTTCTCATGTTCTCAGTTTATTTTATTGTTGTTTCAATATTTGGTAGTTTCTTGGCAACAGTAAATTGAAACAAAATCACATTGATAATAACTTAAATTAAATTGACAAGGAAAATTGATTAAATTGATTAAAAGAACAAAAAAGAAGAACAAACCCGGACTGTTTAAATGGGCTCGAAACTGGCGAGGACTCGGAACTACTACATTTGGAACGTGGAATGTCAGAGGACTGAATGGGAAGGAGGTTGAATTGGTGAATGAAGTCTCCCTTACTAAGGTCAAATATTTAGCCTTGACGGAGACCAAGAAGAAAGGGCAGGGAAGTGAAGCACTAGAAGATGGATTCTTCTTACTGTATAGTGGTGTTTCTAGGAATGAGAGAGCAAGGGCGGGTGTTGGCTTCCTGATACACAAAGAGAAGGTCGATAACATCAAAGAATGGGATTTCATTAATGAGAGGATCATGACTGTGGACCTCCTTGAGAACGGCGTCAGAATATCCGTTGTTGTTGCTTATGGGCCTAACGACAGCGAACCCAGCCAGGTTAAGGACGAATTCTACGACCTACTGCAGAGATCGCTTGACGGCGTGAAAGGTGACTTGATAGTCTTGGCTGGAGACCTGAACGGTAGAGTTGGAAACAATCCGCAACGCTGGCAGGGTGCTATTGGATGTCACGGGGAAGCAGCTCTCAACGATAGTGGAGTACGACTGCTAGATCTGTGTGTGGCAAACGATCTCATCATAACCAACACGAAATTTCCACATCAGGAGCGGCACACGTATACTAGGGAGGAGCCAGCGAGGGGTGAAAAATCTGTCATAGATTATATGATTATAAGTTCAAAAGCAGCTCCCCAAGTAAGGGATGCTAGAGTCATGAGAGGCCCTGAAATTGGCAGCGATCACTACTTGCTGGTTATGGATCTGGTGCTGGAGCGACCAAGAAAACCGAGCAGAGGTAGGAAAAGACCCAGGAGGGAAAGGCAAAGGAAAATCAAAACGTACAAACTGAAGGAACCTGCCAACCAAAAGCAGTTTGAAGAACTTGTTACCCAGAAGATCGGTGATCTGGTGGAGGTCGATCCTGGTGACTTAGAGGCCGTTTGGACTGATTTCAAAACTGTTTTACTACAGGCAGCAGAAGAGGTATGCGGTTCTAAACTCCAGGGAAGCCTTAAGAAGCAAACCCGTTGGTGGACCGCTGAGGTCAAGGCTCATGTGCAGGAGAAGAAAAGGCTATGGAAAGCCTACCTCCAAACGAGAACTACTGACGACTATGCTGCCTATAAGGTAAAGAGAGAAGAAGTGAAAAGAGTAGTTCTCGAAGCTAAGGCTAAAGCTTGGGAAGAATTTGGGAAATTTATGGAAGACTCCAAGCAAGAAAACCAGAAACTTTTCTACAAAGTGCTAAAATCTCTGAGAAAGGAAAAGGAGTGCCCTCTAAAGTTTGTTAAGGATAAAGATGGGAATCTACTAACTGAGAAGCGGGAAATCATGAAGAGATGGAAGGAATACTTTGAAGATCTCTTGACATCCGAGGCCGAAGTTGGTAGCGCTCCCAACCCAACCACCCCAGATCCAGATACAGTTTCCAACAGCCCTGGATCCATCATCACACTGGAGGAGCTCCAGACAGCCATAGCAAAAGTTAAACTGGGGAAAGCAGCCGGCGATGACGGCATTTCTCCTGAAATGCTGAGATACATGGGGGAGACAGGTCAGCAGCTTCTCCTGAAGATTGTGAACCTAGCCTGGGACCAGAAGAAGATACCCGCCGATTGGGAACTATCAGTTATTGTCCCAATCTTCAAGAAAGGAGACAATAGAGAGTGTGCCAATCACCGAGGAATAGCGCTACTCAGCCTCCCAGGGAAGGTATACTCCAGGATTCTTGAGACACGACTGAAAAGCATGGTGGAACCCCAGCTGGAGGAGAGCCAGTGTGGATTCAGGAGAGGCCGTGGTACTCAGGACCTAATCTTCACCTTGCGGCAGATCTGTGAAAAAGTACTGGAACGCAATGAGGAGGTCCACATTTGCTACCTAGATCTGGAAAAAGCGTTTGACAGGGTTCCCTGGGCTGAGCTGTGGTCTGTGCTGGAAAAAAGGGGTGTGGAAGCCAGCCTCATAGAAGCCATCCAAAGCTTCTACCAAACATGCCGGAATAAGGTCCGAACTTGCGGGGCTACATCGGAGGAGTTCCTGACAACTGCTGGAGTGCGCCAGGGAGACATTCTTTCGCCTTACCTGTTCATCATCCTCATGGACGACGTGATAAAGGAGTGCAAGGCAATCACAAAGAAGTTCACTGTGGGGAACTGGCGGATGAGACAGGTGAACCTCTCCGAATTGGCCTTTGCGGATGATGTTGCTCTGATAGCTAAAACGCCAGGAAACCTGCAATGGAATCTGGACGTTTGGAACGAAGAAATGATGAGAAGAAACATGACTATCAGCGTGGCAAAAACGAAAACCATGGTTATATCCCGGAAACAGATAGCACATTCCATCATGCTTCAGGGGCAACCTCTGGAGCAGGTGGAAGGTTTTAGATACCTGGGAGCCACGATTAGCCAGGATGGAACGCTCGACCAGGAGATTGGCAGCAGGGTGGCGGCTTCTACGCGTCTTTACCATGCCATGGGTAGAAGCTTTATTGGTAAGAGGGAAGTTTCGAGGAAGACAAAGATCGCTGTGTACAAGTCTGTCTACATCCCCACTCTCACGTACAGCGCAGAATCGTGGACCATCACCAACAAGCACTCCAGTAGGCTCCAGGCAGCGGAGATGCGGTACTTGCGCCGAGTTGAGGGAAAAACAAGAAGGGATAGAGTTCGGAATCAGACTATTAGGAATAACCTAAATGTCACCTCCGTGAGCCAACGAGTAATGGATGCGCAGCTCCGCTGGTTTGGTCATGTGGTAAGGATGCCGGATACCAGGTACCCACGCATGGCCTGGGAGGCTCGTTACTCTGGGAGACGATCGAGGGGCAGACCACGACGCAGATGGGAGGAAAATATAAGGGAGAACCTCAACTCCAGAGGAGTACAGTGGAGCCAAGCAAGAGCCCTAGCAACAGACAGGAAGGGATGGTCTTCCTTTTGTAAAAAACGCCTCTACACTGCAAGGTAGAAGAGGTCCGACGAAGTAAGTAAGTAAGTAAAGGAAAATCATTTAATATTTTATTGACCCTGGATTCGTTGTCATTTTATGCAGACGTTCAATAGTATCCTTCTCCTCCCTCCTCCTCCCCCCTCATCCTCCTCCTCCGTCACTCCTCCTCTCTCCTTCTCCTCCTCCTCCCTCCTCCTCAAATTTTCGAAAATTTATAGTATAACTAACTTTTTCTTCGCGAAAATTTGATAGATTAAAATGTACGCCAGCATGAACTCGTGTGCAAAATTTCAGATCGATTGGATATCGGGAAGTGGGTTAAAAATCGATCTGAAATTTTGTCTCAAGCAAGCAATCAAGCAAGAAGAGAATCGAAGTTAAAAGAAAGAGTTAAAAATTACTATCAATTTGCCTCCTTAGTTTCTCAAAAGGTTTTGAAATTGGCAGAAAGCTTGGGGTTTGTAACTTTTTAAAGTTCATGAGGATCTCATCATCTAGGAAATTGATCGCGGATTGATAGGGTGCTTCATTTTTCAGTTGTATGTTTCAAAAAGCATTTATCAAAAAATAAAAATAAATAAATAAATGTAAGTCAATCTTGAAAAAATTCAACCTAAAAACATTTTATAGAAGAGGATTTTTCGTTGTTGTGGGAATGAATTGTAAAATCAATTCCTTCGGTATAATATATGCATCAGAGCTAACAGTAATAATATTTTATAATTATCACTCTTTAACCTGATTCGTGCTTGCTAATGTGGATGTGATTTAATTAATTTACATGGATATACTGTGGGAGCTAGTGTTTTCTGAGCGTTTAAATTTCCTTTTTTGTGTACACAACATAAGTACACACAATATATTTCTGAGCAGTGAATAGTTGATTTTTCTGTAGACCATAAAAACTATGAAGTACGTAACTAACCCAATAATATTATATGATATTTTGCACTCACTAAAACTCTCATCAGTATGTTGTATGCATTCGGGAAAATACCTGCAACACAAATGAAACAAGAATTAATAAAACTAAATTACCAAAGTGTCTCTGATACATCATGAAATCGATATTTTACCGATTATTACGATTAGAAGAACGAATTTAGAAGATTTATGAATTGTTAACGTTTAGAAAATGTAACTCTCTCGAAGAGTTATTCAAGAATTTACCGTTTAACCATACGGTAGGGCTTGCACTAGGTACTGATCTGCAACTGCTTAAATCATCAAAATTTCAATCCACATAGGTAATCCTTGAAATTTCATTGATTTGATGATTATGATGATGCGATTGAAATGCGGATGTTGTGGGTGTGGCCAGAATCTGCAGATGTAAAGGCCGCACGATAAAATTTGGAGAAATAATATTGGTTACCTACCTCAAAAGAATGAAAACAACTCTTTCGCTACAACGGTGTCCTCGGAATATCATATTTACAAAACAACTCCATTTGCAAGACAAAGCATCATTAGTTCTGATGGGCCGAAGTAAATATCTTATTATAGAATTGGTAGAAGGAACTACCTTTCGTTTAGGTTTCAATATTTTATCCCATTCACGATAATTTTCGTAGTTGTTTTACGATTATCAACTCTACAAATGACTAACTACCACGACAATTTAATAGTGCTAATAAATTTAATAATAACTGGACGTTTATGACTTGCATTTATGGTACTGTTTTTAACTCTGCCAATCTTCCTAGATCAGTTTCTTTTCAGCAAAATAACTCTTCAAACAAATTCTCTTTTTCCAATTTCAGGGGTCGCACAGCATGAAATTTAAAGGATCTAGGAGGACAAAATCCAAAAATGAAAGTAATTGAAATCGGCTAGGACCTCGCAAGATGTTTACATAGATACCTAGAAGTTGTTAATTCGAACTTCGGACAGCTCACAACCTCCACATCTAGTTCACTAGTTAAAATTTCGTTTTCGAATTTCAACGTTTCCCAGCTTGGAAATAATGGAGACCGCTGGGAGAACAATCGACTCTCTCTTTTCGGGGAATCGTTATAAGCACTAGGAGGTATGTTATCATCATTTAAATAATTTACTTGAACCTAAGGAAAGCGGGTTTAAGGTTAATGCCAGTATTAGTGAAAAAATGCACATTAAGCAAAGTAGGTACATTCAATCAACTTTTAGTATAGTGAGGGTCTTGAGAAAAATTCCTTGTTTTGATAGAAAGGTAAGGTTTTCAAGTCTATACTCGTTGGAAGGTGGCCAATCGACGCAGAATTTAATCATCTAACACTTTTTTGCGAGACAAAAGTAGTTTTGAATTGTTTTTACAGGAGTAAAGTAGGAAAATATGCTGAAAAACGAAGTTTTTATTTATTTATTTTTTTAAATACAAAAAAAGCTTGAAGGAGCCATTTTAGGTTATATTCGGAATCAGCGATAAACTGCCTATAAGATAGGGGCAAAAAAAAAAAAAAATCTGCTCCCAGATTGATCAAATTCCAAACTGTGGGTCGGTAGATAGAAACACAGCAACTAGCATCCTCACAAAATGAGACGTCGTAAGCTGAAAAATGATGACGGGGTTTTAATGTAGCCAGTCAATAAAAGGTAACTGTGACCTGCCACCGAATGACGGCTATTTATCGGCAGTTCGGCGATTCCATCGAAGCGAAGCGATAGGAACGGAGTGATATTAAATAGTAGCTACCTATTTAAAAACACCAATCCACAGTTCCAATTAAGATCCCTTAATTATAGTCAAAGTGTTGAACTAAACAGCAGTTGTAATGTCGAGTGTTCGTTCACATGTCGTTTTGATGGGTTCTGATGCAGGAGAGGCAATCATGCTAAGCTCAGTTCTCCAACAATTACTTCGGTGATGAACGTAATCACATAATCTGTTCTTTACTGGCATGAAACAACCAACCTTGAGCTGTAATGCTGACAATGCGATCCGATTGGGTAATCAACCATGGTCAATATACAACAACAAACGTCTGAATGTGTGGTACGAGGTGATCAGAAGGCCCGAGAGCATGGAAGAAAGAATTGAGATACAACCGAAAGAATCGATCTAATGAATGAAAAAGTAATTAGTCATCTGTTTCCCCTAGGTCTCAACTGTTCGCTTGAAATACATGGAAACCATGCAAGGCTGATGGAGGGGTCTGGCCGTTTGTGGGCTATTGTTAGACGAAAGTGCAGAGCCGTGAGAGGGGGACCCTTGTGGGATCGTTAAAAGGCGCAGGTAGCTCCAGGACCTCAGGCGATTGTGTTGGATCTGAGATCCACGAGCACGGCCAGGGGGACAATGGACTGCTCAGAAAAACCCTCATCCTTCTCATGATGGGAGTCCAAAAACGAAATCACCTTCACGACAAAACCGGTATCTCATTCAGCATCTCGTGAGTGTGGTTTGTTACGAAGTGAACTTCTGTAGATGTTTTGCCAATTACGAGAAATCCTCACTAAGCCTCCTCCGGGATGAACACTCGGAGGAGAAACTAATGCGAGTGGAGGGTTTTATGCCTGTTGTACAAAGTGCCCACACCGTCCATTTGTTGACTAACATCCTGGCTTTCCATAAATTATCTGCTCCAGTAGTCTAATACAGTTCATTTTTACTGCTGCCTTACGCACTCAACAACGTAACTACCAGTTTTTGCAGAGACTTTTGCGGAAACCGTAGTCGTTGAGATAGGATGAGAAATTTCGGATTTTAAACGTCGCACAGTGCTTTGAGTAATAGACAAAAATGAAAAAATCAACATTTTGGTTAACCGAAACTACCTATGTGGGCTTATTCAGAGAGGTCTAAAGGTGAGAAAAGCATCACTAGTTGAACCTACATTGGTCACTTAATCACGATGATCCCTGTAAGCAAAAGGATGCCGAGAGAGAGAGAGAAAGATACTGTCTAAAGACAGTAGTAAGTTCTTTCGCATGGGGTACGTTCTCCGTTATAAAAACGATGGCCTGGCCAATGTTCGTTGAACCCTCCTGAATTGAAAGAAAAAAAAAATTTTTTGTTTCCCAAAACTTTCCTTAAATTTTGATGAGGTAGTTAAATTTTTTGCAGAAGACAACTCGAAAATCCTCATGAGAGATGTCTACGAAAAATGGGTTGAGAAGAAAAATTATGAAGATATCAAGTTTCATTAAATAAAAGTATCATTTAGACGATAACGAAGACGTGCTAATGCCCGGAATAAATTGTCAAAACTGAACGCCTTAACTCTCAGAAGGATATGGGATGCCTGTAAAGGATATCGGAGCTCGTTTCTAACAAAAAATTAGACATATCTGGATAAATCTTATTTTTCCCGACTACAAAGCAGTCCCGGGAGGAAGTTTTTTGAGGAGTTAGAAATAGAATCAGATTCGACATCTTCCGATTTCTTAGAATCAAATAAAGTTTTTGAACATACATAAGCACCTAAGCACTATTCCATAATAATTGTAATATTAAATATTTATCTAATTAAGAAGAGTTTCTATATTTTCAGCTTAAAATGCTGTGATGCTTATATTTCAAATTTATTTTATGAAGATTATTGATTTTTATGAGTTTAGCTTATGTTATGATGAATGAAAGTTTATTCTTCCCCTTTGTTTTTTATTTCTTGTTATGTAAATAAATTTCTTCGACGATTTGGTTCTTGATTTTAAACTTTCAGAATAGCGTTTTGGCCGAAAACATCAAAAAAGTGTTTAAAAAATATTGGGGGGGGGGGTTACCAAAAACTCCAGGGACTCCATTACATGGTATATTCGTAATCAGCGTCAAATTTTCTATATAAGAATCTGTAGAAAACGGAATTTCGTCCATCCCGACCATATAGGTACCTACTCGAAGCACCGTGCGTCGTTCCTTTTGTTTTATTATTTTCAATAATAACACTTTGGAATTGGTCAAGAAAAAACTTTACTCCCTCCTACCACCTTAAAATTAGTTGTTTCACGTTTCAAGATACTTTTCTCCGTAACTGCTGGATCGAAGATACAAACATTGGTTCAAAAATCACGCATCGGTAGGGGATGTGCTTGTAACCTCGGCATCAATTTTGATCAACCTAAAATGATAAAATTGAAGTGGTAAAATATTGAAAAATCGGAATCTCAAACGCTTTTGGAGTAAGATTTTTTTTTTTTTTTTAATTCAGAGATTTAATTTTAATTAACCACATGAGACCGACCGGATCGCTATACGTTCATCCGTTTACTCCCCCTTAGGGCTGAACCTTTTGCGAGATAAGCATCTCTTCGCTCCCGAGATAAGGCATCTCTTCTCGATGTCACTGGAACACCGGAAGTTCAACCTGGTATCTTGGATCAATCTGGTGATTCAACTGTAGTTTTCATTTATCCAAGATCAGTCGAAAACTCGTTCCTAGGAACTCAGTTCAACTTCGTGAAACCGAAATGAATTCAAACTGAGATCAATCTATGGTTTACATTGAACTTGGATCCTAATAAACTGAATTCACGTTTTTTTGGTGAAAGTGGCCCATATTCGAACTTTTACAGATCTCCCCTACTACGTAATAAATGAGTTTGACAATAACAAGATTTTAGTTTTTTATGCCGCAAATGGGAACACAACGCGCACACACAACACGAAGTCCATGGTAGACATAACCATCATTGAAGCACTCGGAAGTAATAATAGTGTTTTTAGTTTCTTTTTTTTTTTTCTTCTTTTTTTATCGGTACCTACTGGGTTATTGCGAAACATGAATTCATAACATTCGGCAAACGAATAAAAAGTCTGACACGAAGCAATGCATTTAAATCGCCATCTACGAAGGTTAAGGGTCGTGAAAAGGGACTTGGGGACCATTGTTGCCTTCCGAACGAACCTCGATAATGGGAGGGAACGATGTTGGCCACAGGAGGGTCCCGTCGGATTAGCTTTAGGTCTCCCAGGCCGGTAACTGGTAATAAAGGCCGGCCCTCCGTGTTTCCTTTCCCATGACCTGCTGGGCTTTATGAATGTAAGAATTGACTCCTCTGGAACAGGTCACCTCAAATTCAAATCTTTTATACAATAATCGGTATAATTATTAGTTATTCCAATATTAATAACCGTTATATTATAGTTATTTTTTGTTACTGGTGATGACCTGACCGTCAAAATCGATCTAACATCGTACTTAACTCTTTATTTTCGTGGAAATAGACAACGTTCTTCATCAACTTCCGTTTGTGGGTTATAATTTATGTCAGCAAACACCTACTGAGAGGCAATGCTTCGGCCGATGTTCAAATAAGGAATCTTATGAACAAACTTCAAATATCATGTAGAAAGTTTTGTAAAAAAAAAAAAAAAAACCTGTGTTGGGTCATATAGGCACTAATAGGGTAATACAGGAGGGTAAGTCCATGAATAGTCCATGAAATTGCTACATTCATGGAGCAAGGATAAGCACAAAAATACCTCCAGTGTACGACGGGTCCTGGTGGAAGGTTTGCGTCAATCGTAGTATAGGATGCCTCCATCAGAATGAAAAAGTAACTTGCAAGGTTATTTTAAGAGTAACGGTTGCCGAAATCAACTGTTATTTAAATTAACTTTGCAAAGTTTTATGGAAGATAACGGATGCCTTACATTATTGTAAGGGTATGTGGGGATATACCAGCTAGCAGAAACTCCTGAATCAACGCCCAACTGAGCAGAAAAAGCTTCAGCCCAATTGGGCACTATGTGTCCAACAACATCTCAACTGGACCTATATGATTCATACAACATAACCGTTACAATTTATATCAGCTAACACCTCCTGAGAGGAGTGCACCTCCTTTCAAACCTCCAATCCTATTAAAATCATCCCCAGACATCCCTAAATGCACATCCATAACGAGTTTTTGGCATTACATGAATAGCATGACGGAAAATTTGGCTCACCCCAAGCGGTGACATATTCATGTGAAAACACCTTGCGCCTAAAGGCTAAAGAGTGATGGACGTAAAATATGTTTTTCGACTCCGTTTCAAATTGTAGCTTCACTGCTTGAATAGCAAAGAAATTAGCTTTGGAGATCACAAGGCAACCAGGCACAAGGCCTTCTTGTATATGTCGTAGCTATATGTCACTTTTTGTTGCGTTGTAAGATGACAATTTTCCGTAAGAAGGTCTCCGTAAAAACGTATTCTACGTGAACTGTGCAATGTCATATATAGGCACTCTTTTATATTATGTACTCATGCAAGTATGTCTTCTGAGAGTAAGTACTTGAATAGTCCACGTAGAGGCTTGCAGGTCCAATGGTGCTATAGGTTTCAACCTATTATAGAAAAGCATGCCTCCATCACAGTAAGAAATTAATTTACAAGTTTATTTGGAAAGTAACGGTTGCATTATTCATTGGTAAGTAAAGAAACTAGCGACGTGATTTGAAAAGTTCCTAGCTGTTGCCGAAGTCAATGGTTAGGAAAGTAACTTTACAATGTTTTATGGATAATAACGGCGTAACCTTATTTATCTGTAAGGAGTACAAATTGCAAGGCTATTAGAAAACTAATGGCAGCCTAGGTCAATGGCATAAGCTAATACATAAGACATAAAGAAAACAAGGAAAGTAACTTACAAGGTCTGAAAGAAAATAACAACTTGCAAGGATGTTTGGAAAGTAACTATCGCCGTACTCATTGGTAAGTAAAGTATCCTGCTAATTGTTTCAAAAGTACATTGTTACGATTTTGGGAAAGTAAAGAATGCATCAATCAACGGTAAGGAAAGTAACGAAAACCTTATCATTGGATAAGGAAAGTAAATTGCAAATTTGTTTGAAGGTGCATTGATAAGATGTTGGGAAAGTAAAGAATGTATCACTCAACGCTAAGGAAAGTAGCAATAGACTTTTTTTTAAATTTCATTTAATGATTTATGTCGCACCTCAACAAGAAGGGTCATTAGCGGCGTTGAACAAGGTGTTCCAAAGGGACACTGCAATGGGACTCACGTCTCTAAGGGGGAGCCATGTGGCGATCCGTCACTAAACGGAGTGCCATTATGGACTCCAGTGGCAAATCGGAGGGAGAAAAACGAGAGGTACTGCGATCACCACTGCTTATCCCCTACACTGGGTGAAAAAAATCCAAACATGAAATTTACAAGCAGATACCATGTTACATGGATATGTCTTTTGGGGATTTCATAACGGTTGTCCTCGAGAGTTATAAACAAATGTTGTCCTCAAGAGGATGAAAATGTTTCCTATGGAGTGGAGTAAATGATGCTATTGCTTTACGTTAAGAATATTGGAACCGGCTAATTAAAATTGTTTATAGTCCAATCAACTTAGTTTAGGAATGTAGCCAGGTACGTAAGGAGGGGGAAATTGGTAGCTTGAGATGTGAACATTTATCACATAAATCAAGCGCTTTCCAACGAGTGGCGAACGATTTCTGTGCGATGAAAACTGCGGAAGTTCCATTCCCCTAGCAACGGCTGAGTTGTACGTGACTAACACTGAAATTGTGACACGAATTTTGCGGGACGGAAATTTTTGGTTGACCCCCCAGAGCAAAGACATATCCATGTCAATAACACAACTAAGACTAGACAATGGATAGGATTATGGATACATATTACTACATACAACGAGCAAAGGGAAAATTGCCTTATTAGTAGATAAGGAAATAAATTGCAAGGTTGTTGGAAAAGGAACGGTATTCTTATTCAATAAGGAAAGTTGGTGGAAAGCAGAGAGAGAAATTGTGGGGGATGAGGAAGTGGTAAATTATGGAGGTGGTGAATGGTAACGGAGAATAGGCCAGGGACAAATTCCTGGAATGACCACAGCCAATATCTATTATAATAATAGGATACATACAAAGTGATAACGCTTGAACGCCTGCATCGATTCTCTTCAAATTTTTTTTAAACTGACCGGCATGAAGAAAACTGGTGCAGATAATTCTACCAAGTTATACATCAGATTCCTTCATATTAAAAAACAAGAAAAAGTGCAAAAACGAGGGAAATTCTGGTGCAGATAATTCTACCAAGTTATAAATCAGATTCCTTCATATTAAAAAACAAGAAAAAGTGCAAAAACGAGGGAAAGTTGTAGAATTTGCCGGTAGAGGGAGCGCAAAGTGACGAACCAAAACACATGTTCTTTTCATACTTTGTATTCGTTATGTGAACTTGAATAAATAAAAATTAAGTTGAAACAGAAAGATTTTGCTTTTTTATTTGCATAATTAAAGTTTGTACTTGCATCCCGTGGTGACACAGGCTTTTCCACTTGTATATATATATATTCCTCTCAAAATGCGTGTAACTATGTAAGTCGGCAATTGGAAGAAAACACGATTGTGAAATGTAGGTTGGTTCAAATCAAACAGAAATATCAGCACAGTGGCTTGTGGAATTACTAGTGGAAGCAAAAGCTTCTTCAAACCACAATGTTGATGCCTTCTCCTAGTTGCTACCTCACCTCGCACTCCCGTAATAAGTCCGCTTTAACCCAACTTTTTTTTATTAGTCTTAATATTCATACATTCCCTTCTCATGCCCTTAACTCAACAGCTCAGAAGAAAAGCCCACGACAGGCAATAAAACCCCGGAGTCCTTCCACCAGTGGCTATTCTGAACTTGTTTGGCAGTAAACGTCTTTTCATCGAGTTTACGATCAGTTCCACCCAATGATAAGACCATAACGTTTACCATAACAATTTCGGACGGCGCGGCCTCGTAAAATCTTAATGGAATACAAGGTTATTTCTTGGGTTCGGCAAGAAACGGACAACAGACTGTTAAACAACTTCGTTAATGAACATTTCCTTCCACTCGTAATGTTTGGTCACATCGTCTTATTCCGCTATTCCCTTGTTTTTAAGAGAAGAAAAGTCTTTCTATTGGTCAAAAAAAGATAATGATTACTGTATTAAAATAACAGTAAAGTACGTTTTAGGGGAATTTCATAAAAAAGGAGCTAAGATGATTGTCACACAATTTCATTAGCTACGAGTATATTTTCGAAAAATAATTACAAAATCAACAATTCGATTCAATTACAATTTTAAATCCGTTTTGGCAAATCCAAAATATAATTAATTTTCATAATTTTTATGGATATTCAATGTTAATGACAAATCATACGTTCCCTGACTCCATTCCAAAGTCGTTTCGCAATTAATATGGAACAGTAATAAATTGTGGAACGTTAACTTTTTCCTTCAACCCACGCTGCTAACAATTTATTGATATAAAATATTCAGACAAGTGAAATATAATTTACCTATAGCGTGCGAATCACCCAAATCAGCTGAAGTGGCTCTGAGGCACTTTTTTTCTTTTTTTTTTTAATAAGCTGTAAGCCGCACCGCGTTGGATTTTAGATTTTGAAATGAACAGACGTCAAACGATTGAAAACCACTGCCTCGGCTACCTTGGTAGACTTGGAAACAAAAATAACGATACCAGAAGCGCTGGTTTACGGCCAAAAAGGGACAATTTATGCGTCAGAGCTTGTGGGACGAATGTGCGTGGTCTGTTTCACTGAAAGGATTGATTTAGGAGATTTTTCATTAACTTTTGAGATAAGAGCTTGCGAGCATCCACACCACCAAACTATACACATCATCCTGATCTATTGTCCTCATACTTGTTTCGCCTTCATCATTTGTCAACGTTAACTACCATCATAACCATTCGCACGTTTGGTAGTGTTCCCATAATTTCTAGTTCAAAATACCGGTGCTTCTGGCTAAGGTTAACAAGCGCTTTTGAGAAGTATTTGAACAATCCACCAGCGCTTTTGGGTGGCAGCCAAAAATAAGTTAGCAGATCTTTTGAAGGAAGTTGCACACATTATTCACAGGAGAGTGCTAATGATTGTATTTAAATGGGTTGCATACACGAATATAGTGACCATTTATTACAAAAAATTAACGATTGCTAAAAACTGCAGGGTGTTTATGTAATCAGAATCTTTTTACTACTATTGTTTGGATTGCACCCATACCAGGTTAGCCAAACAAAAAGATTTATCAAAAACCATTCACCACCAATTTTTAGTAAGTTGGAGGAAATCGGCATATATGCCATATCATGGAAATATCCATAAATTAATAAGACATCATCTCAAATGAAATCTGATTTGTACGGCTTAGCGTGAATTATGAAACCGACCAGGTGGTCAACCTTTACCCGCTGTCAAAAACAATTTCCATGTACCACCTCATCTCTCACCGTAACTGCCATAGTAACGGTGAACGGAAACATTCCGTGCGGTTGCCCCTTCATATGAAAGTGGAAATAACTTTCCCTGAGCTCGGGGGAAAAAAAGTTGCTGTTCTTCATGTTTTTGTTAAAGGGGGAAAAACCACAGGGAAAGTTGGGGCGTAGAATCCCAAGAGCTTTAACCCTTGAAGGGTCGTAGGTGAAAAATGGGGCGACAAGGACGAGGGGAGAGATAAAAAGGAAAGTTTTGGATTATAATCCTTAGAGAAGGTTTAGAAACTAAATTGAAGATTAGGTTCGTGCAAAGTTATTAATCATAACGAGATTACGATTTGTGTTGAAAGCTTTGACTCAAAGATTCTTTATATCGTGGCCATTGAACTTAATTGTTATACTTAAATGGTAATTATACGAACTAAATCACTCCCGACGAAGTTGTGGAAACCCATTTCAAAACGGAATTTTGTGAAAAAACGTCATTTCCACGAAAAATAAAGAGTTACAATGTTAAATCAATGACGACGGTCAGGTCATCATCAGTAACAAACTATAACGTAATTAATAACAATAATGTTATTGATTGTTATTGATGATAACCTGACCGTCGACATCGATTTAACATTGTAACT
>CM061044.1:16392465-16432464 GCA_030762985.1 Adelphocoris suturalis
CCCTGCAAGCTGGGTGTACTGAAAAACACTGAAATGGTAAAAAAACACGAATTTGTTTAGGCTAACAATAAACAGACCCATAATTCACAGAAATCTTATTTAAGCTGTACTGAAACTCATCCACAGCAAAACAAATTTTCATTCATTTTCAAAACCAAGCTGTTATTTGCTTTGAAGTTCAAATTTAGTGACATAACAGCGAAAATGCTGTCGGAATGCGTTTACGTGATATATTATTGTCATAATCTATCTTGGAGCTGGTAGATTATGACTTGGCTATGATGTGCATTTCTTAGATTATGATTAAGATACTCCATATTAACATATGTAACCGTTTTAAGGATAGTTAAATTTATGAAATCATGCATGACATAAGGTTGACTTATCTTAAATTGTATAACATGGAAAACATGATTCTCGCTACAATTCAAATGAACAAGCATTTACCAGGAATCATCTAATAACAATAGTTAAGTTAACGAACATCCAACCTTTGCTTCATATATCACATCAATCAAAATCTAGTGAATTAAAGATCAATACCAGAGCAGTAGTATCAAGTCATTTTTAACAATAGACAAATTGCAGATTGTGATCCTTTCCACTGTTGAATATGGACATTAAATTTAATTCATGTTTGAATGTGCAAGTTTAGGAATAACGTGTAAAGTTTTAAAAAGTTGGTAGATATCCATGCAAGTCAAAAGTGTAGAAAACAAATTCATATGATACACCAAAACAATAAGTAATGCAGTAAGCACCTGAACGTTGGTTTTTTTAATTTTACAAGTAATTTGATGGCGTACCAAAGCGCTAGAAGTACCTGATATTCAAATAAAATAAAAAATTGACGTTAGAAATACAACATAACTGTGCACACAAAAGAGCGCAAATAATTGCTGAAAAAGTACTAACATAAAGTATACTAAAACTTGAAATTAATATAATACTATAGTATTGATATATATATATATATATTTAAACTAAAACGCGGTTGTGCAAAATGTGCTTGAATCGCAGAAAATAAATATATAAAATTCGTGAAAATTGCAAAAATTTGCTCGTAAAGATATTTTTTCTAGTTAATTTGAACAAGTCATTCCCATTGTTCGTTTTAAAAACTCACAAAAACATTTTTTTAAATTCCCGAAGAATAAATATGAGCCTTAACTATTGAATATTTAATTTTCTATAAGGAAGTACCTTACTTAGCATGAAAGACCAATAAATTTCGGAAGTCATCGTGGCATAATTCAATTTTCTTCAACCTTATTCTAGGGCGAAATATTTTTATTGGTCATGCTGATGAACGAAAAATATGAAGGAAACCCTGTTTGTATTATGCATTTTAGGAAAGCTAATTTAGGGGTAGCATATATATGAGTCACTGGGCAATGTTGTTTATGGACCACCGAAATCAGAACTATGATCAATCTGACTGGATATTTTAACATAGCTTTCTCTTCACAGCTAGAGCTCCTGTTGTGTCGATCTATTTAGGTTCCTTTGTAGTACTGCACATGTCAACTGAATCAACAGTTGGCGCACCTTCGGTAAATCTCGTGACAGGAAGGTTAAGCGGATCCGTAACCGTTACATACCCACCAGTTCTAATTAAGTACGTGGGATCGACTGTGGAAACCACTTAGCGTGAAGGTAAGAAAGAAAGGATCGTCTACATTACGTTGCCCCACATTTAAAAGTAAAAAGAAGCGAACCAACTCGACTTTACTCAGTAGTACAAGAGTTAGTACGATGTCTAATCATTAGGTGGGAGGGACTGGTCTCAGAAACTTGGCAAGACAGTGCGAAACACGGAATATAACAAGGATGTCACTTTATTCATAATTACCGTCACCACGAACTTGGTAAAACACACGGAAGAACATGGTTATGTACCTACAAAACGTAAACAATTTTAAATTAGATTTTCATGAACTGATAGCTTTGAATTATATTTTTTTGACATTTTATGTCTTTGCTATGGCACATAAACTAAAAAAAGTCACGGAATATATTCACGCTCACGAAAATATTTTGATGATTTCCACTTACAACCGAGTCGTTGCTAGGGAAATGGTACTTCGTCGTTTTTCATCCCACAAAATTCGTTGACCATTCGTTCGAAAGCTCTCGATTTATCCAACCTTATTATGTTAACTACTGCGAAGTGCGTGGCCAACAAGCTGAGTTATGAGCAAGGTTATTTGAATAATTATGTACACTCAGGTGATCATTCTCAATAATTGATATTGTGAACATGATTGCCACCGCTTGTTAATTTCTGATGATTTCATTGAGCTGGTGTTTCGATGATTTGATTCATAGCAGGTGATCCAAATATTGCGAGAACGGTTTGATTTGTGAAGCGGTGGTTAAATAATTTTAAAAGGTAATTTCTATGCTTTACACTCTAGGAAGCTGTAATTTCGTATGTAGCCTCTTTAGGACATTTACTTGACGATGCCCAGGGTCCGGATCAGATGAGTGGCTCTTAAAGCTAATTTCTATGTTTTACACTCTAGGAAGCTGTAATTTCGTATGTAGTATCTTTAGCACATTTACGTGACGATGCCCAGGGTCCGGATCAGCTGAGTGGCTCTTGGAGCTTGCATACGAGTCTGCAACACATACTTGTCTTCAACTAAAGACATAAAATGTCCCAATGTGTTGCAGACTCGTATGCAAGCGTTTCGTTCTTCATGAAACTTTTAATCTAAAAAAAAAAGCAATAAGTAAATATTTTACAATTTTGAATTTGATACTTTGAATTTTATTTTCGTCTCCCTGAAGAAGCTACAGTTCCTGGGGTGAGACGTTGGAGATTAATTAAAAAACCAATTTAAAACAGAAAGGCCTTTTTTGTAAAGTTATAACAAGGATGAACTGCAAGTAGTTGAAATCTCTAATTTAGGTATTATAATATGTGCATGTTCTAAGCACGATGTGAGTTTAACAATGCAGGTTAAATGTATCTTTTCAAGTCCCTCCATTATGCAGTCCAAACTAAAGCCATAATGTTGCTGCTTTGATAAATATTTCAGTGCTTAAAAACTAGATGTGGGATGTTGAGATTGTGATTTCTTATCTTATTTTTCTCATTACATTTGGTTTATTTTCAATGAACCATTGTAATCGACTAATGTTAACAAAAAACTTTACCTTCATCAAATGTTGTTAATTCACGTTTCAAGATACGTAGTTTCCAAAAACAGCTTTTCTCACAAACTACTGGACCGAAGTTTATGATAATGTTAAAATTACGTAAGTATGCGCCCTAGTTGATACAAGGATCTCTGCATAACCTTCGGCCAACCATATACGGTAAATCTGACGGGTTGGAATATTTTCAAATCGGAATCACAAATAAGTACGTTTAGAATTTAAAAAAGTTAGTTTTAAAAAGAACTTTGTTCAGTGAATCGAAAGTTATCAACCGGAGCATTGTCGACAACCGTTTGCTCTCCAGAAGGGCCTGAGTGTTGGAAAGATAAAAATTTCAACATGAGTGTGAATCCATAGCGACTTTGGCTTGCAGGATTAGCTGAATTTTTGCTACTAATCCAGTTTGATCTTATTTGGTTTTCTTCTATAACTGTATATGCGCGTGTGATGCCTGATTATATATATAGACCAGTCTCGCACAGAAAGTCTCGCTAATCTTTTTTTAAATTTGAAGTTTTCTCTGTATTGGTTGGAAATTCACTCTAACTTTGACCACGTTGATCGATTCTTCGTGACGCCTTGTTTGACTTTGCCCGTTTGGAAGTCCGCAGAAGTATACCCTTACAAAAATTTAGTGACACAACACCAAACTTCTGATACACAATTAATTGGTTTAATTATAGCCAAGGAGAAAACAGCCTTTGTTTTTGGGCGGTAATATCATAGGACAATAACAGTGAGAGTCTAACACGATATGAACAAAGGATGTAGGTACTCTTGAGCACCTATTAGAGAACCACCAAGGAAGGTGATAGAGGTAGGTAGCTAACTACACTGAGTGGCGGACAGAGTGAGAGTCTTTTGTGTGGATGAACTGTCACTCTTTTCAAGTTACGACTGTCAAAGCGTGACGAGGTCTGGCGGTGATAAAATCAAAGATATAGAAAGAAAGAGTGGGTTCTTTAAACTGAAAAATTAATTAGTATTTGGGACTGTGGTGGATTTTTTGGTTTATTATTTTCAATAATAATCCTATGTGATCGTATAGCAAAAAATGAATATTAAATCATAACGCCATATAGATAAATTTTCGCACATAGACTCCACTTGGGGTCTAGTTGGTCCCAACGTCTCGCCAGCTCGATCGCTCCACACCCATGGGTGCTATGAGCAAAAATAGGTGAAAAAGTGTCTTTTTCGAGCTTTGAGTGTTAGACTGACGTACGCGCGCACGCCTGGCACGTCTGGACGGGCCTTATGACGTACGCAAGCCAACTAAAACTACGATCATACTCAATTGAAAAAATAATAAACCTTTGTAAAATAAATTGCAGCGTTTTTAAATGGAAACCTTAAATGTTTTGATGGTTTGGCCTCATAGATCATACTCGACATATGTATATGTATGATTTATTATTACCTAACGTTATCCGAGCTCATACTAACCAAATCTAGGGTTTAATTAAAACAACTTATTCTGAAATTCATAGAATCAGTTCTTGATGTTTCCATACTGGTACTATTTACCAAAATTTACACTGGACTAATCCAAAGTATTTTTGGAGAGCACGTAAATGCAATGAAGACTGCAGAAGCTGGGAAATCGTTTTATCAGAATCATCAATGATACAAATCGAAAGGAAAACTTCGCCTGAGAATGTAGTGTGCACGTGACTAAATTTTGCGGAAACCGATCAGCCACATTGTGGACGCCCCTTTTATAGACTTGGTTTTCTTTCTGCTTATCCATTCGGCCACCTGAATTAATGAGACCTGCTCTCTAAAATGCTCAGACTTAGACGCTCGGAGCCGGTGCATGTTGTCGTCTTCCAATCTGCTTTCACCTTCCGCGACCGAGAACTTGTTACGCAGACTTTCTTCTTCCATTACCTTCTCCGACGATACCTACCCTATGGATTAATTCTCCGGCGAGTTCCTCGTCGTTTTCCTCTTCTTCGAAAAGATTGGAGAGAACGTGGATCTGGAATGATAAACGAAGAAGTTTTTTCGGATACCGGCTAAATGGACGCTGTAACGGTGACAAGTAGATAACTTTTGATGCAAATAAAATATTTGGGAGTAGAGAGTGAAAGGTTGTACAAGCCCTTGGGGCCGTAAAGTGTTCATGCCATCTTGTTATGGGTGATACATTGGGAATCGGCACGATCTTTTGTGGCAATGGAGGGAAATCATGCAAGATCAGAGATCAGACGGTTCATGCGGGAGGAATATACCATAATAATTCCTATACCAGAATGAATTCCTGACCATTGTTTATCTGAATGTTAGTTGCTCATGCGCACAATCGACACTCATCAGTATATCACATATCTGTCATTATTGATTCGGAGTAATATCTCCTTGGTTATTTTTCATGAAGCACTAATGAATGTTCCAAAAAAGATCCTCATTCGTTCCATAAATTGAGTGAGTGTAGAATGTGGAATTCTACACTTCAACAAATGTTGACCTAATGTAGCAAACATAACGCCTGATTTCGATGAAATTTCCTAGGGTTGTGCAAATTTTGGTCAATAGGTCCTCTTTCCATTGTTACAGAATTAAATGCTGCCTCTGCACTTGTGTACACGTAAAAATAATTAACACTCATAACCAGTTTAGTGGGGAGAGCAAGTAATCCTGAATCGGATTAGCATTATCCTAAGCTACAGCCCATTTTGAGGAAATTCTGAAGAATCTCACAGTTGGGCCCCCAGATCCTTGCGATACCAACTCAATAATTTCATCACAGCTGGATGAATGGTAGCTTCTGCACAAGAGCAGAACATGAACAATTTAGCAAACTTAACGCTTTCTGTTTTACTGATTTTGATGAAATTTTCCAGGGGTGACCAAATTTTGGTCTTCATGATCCTCTATAAATTCCTTGTTACAGAATTAAATGCTGTCACTGCGCTAGTGAACACGCACTAATAATAACAACATTTAAACAACACAAGACAACAAAACACAGTATCATAACAACTCTGAAAAGAATGATAAATAACAATTTCAGACTAGGAAATGAATAGATAGGTAATCAATTTGATGAAATTCTCTGAAATTGTGCGGGTCAGGTTTGAGTTGGACCTGATGAGTTTATTGTACCCTCCGTGCATGTGCAAATACGTAAAATATTATTCAATTCTAATATGTTCAACTTTATCACATAACTAGGTACATATAACATATACAACTTTTAATTCGAAAATTGATGTACATGTGTAGAGATCTAATAAATACGAGTACTAACACCTCTTAAATTAAGGGATCACTTTTCTTTAGACGCAGATAGATATCGGACAAAGTCAATTATATTCATGATTGTACCTACTAATGAGATGGGATGCGAGATTTTTGTTATATCTCAAACATGAGAAAGACAGCGATCAAGCTCCGACTTGAGCCAAAACAGAATGAAACTGAGCATTTTCCTCAAAAGAAGTATCCCCCCCCCCTTTTTTTCCACAATTTTGAGATACTGAAGCGAAACGGAGAAATGGTTCTGACTGGAAGATTTCAGAAAAAAATAACTGTTGGTGTACATCGATCGTGTTACCTTTGATGCCCTTTTCAGAATATTTTGTGCCCGTGAAAATTACTTATTATCTGAATTAAACTATAACCAGAATAAATATTCACGACGACTGGGGTTACTCGAAAAAATTTATTCTGGATTAACAGATATATAACTTCAATCTCGTCCTATTTCTACAAACCGTGAAAACATCGTCGAAACTATCGCTTTCCGAACTGATGACCTAGTTGACATTTCGATCATAGTAATAGGTACTTATACTAAGTATAGAGACTTAAGATGTTAAGTATATTTCGATAGAAGAAGAAGGTTACTCCACGAGATCAGAATTGTGAAATGCTCATGCGTTAACTCGTCTTTGGTATCGAGTTCTGACCTTGGAAAAAAAAGGGGACTGTCAGAACCGTTCGGAACTGGGTTCGCAAAACACTGCGAACGCCGATATTCGGGTTCTTGGAGTTCACGGAACTGGGCGTTTGCACTGCGAACGATATAAAACTCGACTGCGCTTGCCTAGAACCGATCCGAACTGCAAACACACATCTGAGATACGAAGCATCTTGGAGAACGTTTATGGTGGTGCCTGACTGAGTTTTAAGCAAATAATAATCAGAAAAAATCCAAAAAAATTTTGGACTCACTCAAGGTGGAGGTTATGGATACTTGGAGAAACAATTTTTCCATTTTTTCGAGTGACGCCTCATTTCAAAATATTTTAGTGCTGAACGCGATGGTGAAGCAGAATTGCGATATCTTATTCCATTCTAGAATTAGAACTGATAACCATGAAGAAGCGCAATTCATTCTGTTTTGGATCAAGTCGGAGCTTGTTGTTGCTAGCCGTTTTCAGTGTTTGAGATAAAACAATAAAAACAGGGTGAATCCAATCTCACTAGTACTAATCATGGATATAATGTGAACTTTGCGATTGATCTGGGGTCATTGGCGTCTACAAGGAAAAGTGATCCCTTAATTCTTTTGAGGTGTTATGTTTAATACTGGCTGTTTAAAAATAAATAGGTACCAAATAAATTTTATACTGCCATATATTCCAACTGTCGGAGGATTATGTTAAGGATACGAGGAAGGGACGTGCCACACCACCAACGGAAAACGAGGTTTTCTGTTTGACCTTTTTTCACCAGCGTTTTTTCCATCACGTAACTAATAAACCAAACATCGCAAGAGCCGGCGCACTTTCTTTTCAAGGACGGCTTGAAAACTTGCGGTCGGGCTGCTATTTGGGCTAGCGAACCGGATCTTGGGAATGAATCAGACTGGTTTGAGCTCCTGAGGAGTAAAGTTTGACAGGAAGAAACGAAAAAAGAGAATTATATTCGACCGTGGTAAATATGCTCTTGATGGATCAGAAGTTTATCAAGTCCTTCCCATACAACCGCCTCTATTTCCCAATACTAGCTATAACTATTTTGTGGTTAGAGTTATCTGTACTTCTAATGTTCGCGATACAGTCATTATCGTAATCTGAGAGACACAACCTCAACTTTCGACGAATCGGCTTTCGCTATCTCGATAATGAACGACTCGCGGTCTCGAACAAATAGCCGTCATCAATTCAAATTCCACTGACGAGGGGAGGCTCAGGTTTTTCCCTCTCCGATTTCGTTTAAAATGTCACTAATTATTCTAGAAAAAAATAAGTCGACACATGAGCCGTCCCGTTAAATTTAAAAGTTAAATAGGTCTCAGGAGGCCGATAAAAAATTATTTTATACCTAAAAATACCTAAAAATTAGGTACGTTTACGAAACAGCTACTGCTCCTACGTTCCACTGCCTATCGCAAACGAACTTTCAAACGTTTTTCTACATGAATTTATATGAGGGAATCGTAGGAATGAATAGGTTGTTTTTTTGCATTACGTCCCTGAAAGGTCAGAATAAAATATCCTGCTTGTAGGAAAACCAATTTATCAATTTAGTCGACTAACACATGCCTCCTGTGGATGAAATATTTTTTCCCAGAGCGACAAATAGGTACTAGGTAACCTCGCCGAAAACGCGCGTTGCGCAAAAACGGTAAATAGTTGCATCTCCGCAATATTAAAACCACAATTGGCACCAGTGTGGTCAATTCAAGGTCACAAAAAGGAGATCCTAGGAAGCTCGAAAAGACGTAGAGTACATTTTAATTAAAATTCTGCGGAACCTATTAAAAAACAAATAAGTTCCACAAGACAGGAAGTATTTCTGAATAGTTCTTTAAAATCGGAGTAATTTGTGCAATACGGTTTTCGTGATAATATTCCATAATGATTATCATAAAATGGGTAATTAATAAATAAAGTAAATAATTAATGAGGGATGTGTACTACTATAGCAAACACCCCAAATCGGAACGGTTTGTAGCACAATGCAAAACAAAGTTTTTCAGCTAAATTTTAGTTATCGTCAAGTAAGCACGTGAAATGAAATTGGTACAGTACAACCCTCATCAGTACAATTTGCCCATAAAAGAAAATTACGACAGCCAGATGGCGACAAAAATGGTCAGGAAGCTTTGAAATTAAAAAAGCGAATGGAAATGTTGATTTTACTTTCCACGCGATACACTAGTCTAAATTCTCTATTGAGGAACCTAACAGCATAAATCCAGAAATGAAGATAGTATATCTATGAGATGGAAATAAAAGTAAACAGTTTAATATTGTAACTGGATGCGGTCTAGTTCTTAACACGTTGTAACATATCAATATAAGATAGACTATGTATAGGCTATGTAGCATGGTATAAATAAAGATCTAGTATAACAATGTAATTCACTAATTATTGTAACTTAACATAGTGTCGCGATAGACGTGATGAACAAAGTTCAATAAGCACAATCGGACAGTTAAAAATCAAGCAATTTTACATATCCGTAGGTATATATTTACGGTTCACCAATTAACACCTTATGTTGTAAGATTTTTCAAATACATCCCTGATTTATCAAAAATAATAAATACATATACCTAAGATGAGAAGGACGTAATCCTGTTTCTGGATATAGAACAGGTTTTTCTACTTTCACCTTCGCATTAGTTGAATGTACAGGTAAAGTTTGACACAAGGCAAAACCTATAACAGGAAGCCAAAATGCAAACGATATTCCAATTAGTAGATGAGTTTTTTGACTGACAGCGGCTGTAAACTAAGATTTCGCTGTAAGTGGACACGATGCGAGTGGATGCACATGAAGCCAGATTATTTCGAGGATGAGCAAGAAGTAAAGAAAATTGCAGAAACGGACTAAAGAAGCGTGAATGAAAGTGCAATGGAAATCCCATTTAAGTTTAAGTTAATCGTGAGTCTACTTCACAAGTATACCTCCCAAGTTCTGCACAAAATTCAACATTAATCTGCATTTTAAAATCGCAAATTGCGACGTGGCCTCCGAAACAGCTCTAAAAACGAATTGTAATACTAATCTTCCGAAACCAAAACACTATCGTATTGTAATTCCCTGATGAGTACCGCGAAATAATCAGATTGAAATTAAATAACGCTATCTTTGACAAACCATCCAAGACAGCATCCAACTGAGATACATTTGTGTTTATTTTATTTTTGTAGTCATAATGCGATTGATAAAGAAAGTTGTTACAAATAATTGCGTATAAGTCCACAACACAGTGATATATTTTCATGTGTTTTCATGTTCAATGTATTTTTCAGTGGTAACATTAGTGGACGTTAAAACTCTATTCTTTATAAACCTAAATACTCCAAACACTAACTCAGATCGGTTGACGGAATCGTGTCAGCCAGAAAACTAACTAAATAAAACTAACTAAAAAGCTGTACTTGTAAACCTTCTTCTTTATATTCCTTAGCGACTGAAAATTTCAAAAACGTTTTTTGAGAAAAATTCATATTTTTTTAGGGTGATAAAACGTAACGTCACACTTATCCTCATGGTACCTACTCAAGAAAGTGTAACTGAAGTAGGTACATGAAGCTAGTATACGAAACAACTTACAGGGTAGGAAATCTTGATATAAGAAAAAGAAATGTCCAAAAGCCTTCAGCGCCCAAGGTAAGGCAAAGAGAAAGCAAGATGATCTCACTCAACAGTTTATTCACCGCTAATGTAGCTTCGGCATGCGCAGGCTCCACACGGAACAAACAGAAACCTCTGTTCTTCTTCAAAAGCTTGCTTTGTTTAAACACGTAGCATGGACTAGGAACATTCTAGAAATGGATCCTGTTCCAGAACTGATTTCGTTCTGGTCCGCTTAATAGATCTCGTAGAAGAAAATGTTATAAAACGCACAATGGATGATGAAATGTATTGATTGCCCATTGTCAGTTCATATACACGGATTATCACAAAATTTTAATACTATCGTATGACTACGTAGATCACAGAGAAGGAGATCACCAAAACCGAAGTAATAATACTATATTCCGTAATCAAAACACTACACCAATGTATTTGCCTGGATAGAACTAAGTATAATCAGATAGTAACTAAATATCAACCAAGGCAACATCCAGCTGTGGTAATTTGTGTTGCTGATGTTTATAATCTTTACATCATACTTGAAAAAACTACTGCCAAGTTGGGTGTGGCAAATAGCTTCATCGTATCCGTAAAATGAATGTATAGATCATTGAAATGTATTAGGTAATCTGAAAAGAAAATGATTCAATCCCTGAAAATTTCACCAAAATTGGACATAAACTGTTAAAGTGATGATGTTGCAAGGATTTGAAATTCGCGCATGCGCAGCAGTTGTTGATACTATTGCGATGAAACTCGCATGGGGCAATCAAATCGTCATTTACCAACTACCTTCCGAATTTGAGCGTGATCGGACGAATAGGCAATGAGAAAATTACGCTTGATGGTTTTTATGCTCGCGCGTTTAATAGTTTCAATTTTCAAGTGATGAAATTTACAGGGGCATATCTTCAGCTTAACTCGCTCATGCCCAAAAAAATTCATCAAAATCGGATGGAAACTATTACGGAAATGCAAGTTCCCTGACAATCTGATAAAAACTGTGAAAATGAAGCTTGTACAAACTGTCTATTTGCCAAATTTAAATTGTAACTATGATTGTTTGCAATTTGCTTCTTTTTTGCAATTTGTTAGCAGTCATAGTTACAAAATGGAGTTAAAAGGGTTTGCAGACACACACAAACACGAAACCAAAGTTGTTTACAATGGTCTAAAACGAATAGTGCGAGTGGGAATTTTGATTTTTGGGGGAAAACTTTTCGTCTTTTGAAAATGAAAACAACCCTTCTACTACCTGTGGTAGTCTCAGAAGCACAATCAACAAGTTGCGAGATCATTCATCAATTGAACCATTCCGAAAAAAAGTGTTTTAGGGAAAAAAGTAGATGTTTATACTATAGTAAAACGCAACGTCACACACATCCAACTCGAGTGCTAGGTAGTTGCTCTAAATGAAAAAGACAGGATCAGACTCAAACAGTGAATCAATTTGTTCGCATGTAAAATTATTAATGGGCAAACAACTTTCTTCGAAAGAAGCTCAGAGAATCATCCATCAATCAACAAATCAATCTCACTCGGATAGTGAAAGCTGTATAGATTTTCCGTTCGCGATGATTATTAGGTGACTAGAGATCAGGCCTGCTTCTGGACTGTCGAGATTTTTCATGATGCCTAGATTGATTCGCAAAAAGAAAAAGAAATGAGGCGAACGTTTTCAATACGTGCCTCTCCATTCATTATCTTCACTGACCAGGCGAGTCATGGCAGGGAAGTGACTGGAAATATTTTTTCCTTCCCATGAACCGAATGAATAATGATGACCGATTTCCTTAACGTAGTTTGATACTGAACCGGGCTTGAGAAATCTGCAAGAAAGTTTCAGATGACCAATAAGGAGTTACCTCGATATGTCTGCACAATTTCACCTGCAGAACACTCGATCACAGTATATGTAAATTTTTTTTGATTTTGTTTAATATAGCCAATAGAGTGATTAAAGTGAGTCAATAGTCATATTTACATAATCAAAACAATCATTTTATCGAAACAACTGGTCAAAATTTTCATATTATATTGAGCTGCTAGAAGTTATTGGCTCAAGTCCCATGACCTTGCGGAGTAGGGGAAAAAAGAATTGAAACCAACAAACAAGTTTTGGGAAGCCAATTATACCTAATACCAGCTTTGCGAGGTGATTTGGCGTGCCGAGGAATATGGGAGCGACAGAATCTTGCGTTATTGGATACACACTATATCACTACTGTCCAGACACCACCTGAACAAGAAAAGAAGAAATTAAACAAACATGTGAAGAACGCCATGTCATACACCTCACTAGTATGTTCCGTACATGCTAAGGAGGCTCCTCAAGCTAATGCCTTCACATAAAAGTCCTGGCAGAAAGGCTATGTATCGGATGTTTGGAAGAGGTACGTAATTCATTACGTACCTATAGGGAGATAGTCACGAGCAAGATAGGCTTTTGGAGTCTTACGCGCTGGCAGCTAGATGGCAAAGAACTGAAACCTTATTAGACTTTGAAGAGGGTGCGGTTTCGCGAATGGATTTCTAACTGTAATCACACAAAAAACCACGAATTTGGGTTTACGTGTAATAATAAACAGACCCATATTTCACAGAAATCCTATTTACGCTGTACTGAAACTCATCCACAGCAAAACAAATTTTCATTCATTTTCAAAACCAAGCTGTTATTTGCTTTGAAGTTCAAATATAGTGACATAACAGCGAAAATGCTGTCGGAATGCGTTTACGTGATATATTATTGTCATAATCTATCTTGGAGCTGGAAATGATGATTCTTGGGCTCTGATGTTGTTAATTTACTTAGTTAATCTAATTTGATACGATAGATATCATATCCTACACTGATCTGAAGATCTTTTAATGATGTCAACCCGTCTCTAACTGGATAGTTCAAGCGGTCGATATATGCAAATTCAGTTGTGCCTAGTGTATACATATTTAACGAATTGAATTAGGATCTTAAATTTAAAAGTGTATACCTGGCATGGAACAAATCATAGGATCTCCTCGCCTATACCACACATTCTAAAAAAGTGACAAAACAATGGAAAACACATCCAGAAGGAATGCATCAGCTAATAACAATATGTGCCTTGGTCAGTTAAACGAACATGCAGCCTTTTAACCTTATGAATCCTTAATCAACTTCATTATTTTAACACTCAATCAAAAGCTCTGGGAGCAAGTGAATTAAGATCAATACCCAGGAGCAAGGGAGTTATCAATAGACCGCCCTCATTCCTTTCGAAAGTTCATGAATAGCCAATAACTAGCAGCATCCGTGTGAAACTCCGATTTTTTTGCACACTGCTAATTGCCAATGATTTTTGGACATTTTAAAAAGTTTTCTACCACAACACAAACCTGGGTGACTTCATGTTTGAATGTAGCATAACATTGTTATATCAATCTTGAGTTGGTATGAGATGAGATTTCGTGTATGGGACGGTTCTGCGTATAGTAAATCTTACTCTAGATTTGAACCCATAATAATACTAAAATAAACAAGTATGTACTGCCAAGGTTTGAGAAGAAGCAATCCTAGCTTGGTAGATATCTGCTCTTATTAATAGCTATCAGTTTATCATTAACCCAAGACGAAAAGGTGAACAGTAAATTTCCTTGCAAGATCATCAAAACTGTATAGCCATCTTTACAATCAATTGCATACTATAACGCAAATAGATGAATTCGTAATGAACTGTAATGAATTTACTACTGTAAAGTCAAACAAACACAAATGATTCGGTCATGTGGGTTAAATTAAATACTCCCATAATTAAGCAGTAACACCTGAACGTTGGTTTTGTAATTTTACAGGTAATTTGATGGCGTACCAACAGCGCTAGAAGTACCTGATATTCAAATAAAATAGAAAATTGACGTTTGAAATACAATGTAACTCTGCACACAAAAGAGCACAAATAATTGCTGAAAAAGTACTAACAGTGAAAAGGTACCCCTACAAACCTTGAAAAAATAAATTTCTGTGTATATATATATATATTTAAACAACTCTTTAGTGCAAAAATTTTTTTGAATCGCAGAAGATAAATATTAAAAATTCGTGGAAATCACAAAAATTTGCTCGTAGAAGATATATTATTCTAGTTAATTTGAACAAGTCATTCCCATTGTTCGTTTTAAAAAATCACAAAAACGTCTTTTTTAAATTCCATGAAAAATAAATACGAGCCCTTAACTATTGGAATATTTAATTTTCTATAAGGAAGTATCTTACTTAGCATGAAAGACCGCAATTTCGGAAGTCAATCGTGGCATAATTCAATTTTCTTCAACCGTATTCTAGGGCGAAATATTTTTATTGGTCATGCTGATAGAACGAAAAATATGAAGGAAATCCTGTTTGTATTATGCATTTTTAGGAAAGATATTTCAGAGGTAGCATATAATACGAGTCACTGGGCAATGTTGTTTATGGACCACCGAAATCAGAACTATGATCAATCTGACTGGATGTTTTAACATAGCTTTCTCTTCAAAGCTAAAGCTCCTTTGTTGTGTCGATCTATTTAGGTTCCTTTGTAGTACTGCATATGTCAATTGAATCAACAGTTGGCGCACCTTCGGTAAATCTCGTGACAGGAAGGTTAAGCGGATCTGTAACCGTTACATACCCACCAGTTCTAATTAAGTACGTGGGATCGACTGTGGAAACCACTTAGCGAGAAGGTAAGAAAGAAAGGATCGTCTACATTACGTTGCCCCACATTTAAAAGTAAAAAGAAGCGATCCTACTCAACTTTACTCAGTAGTACAAGAGCTAGTACGATGTCTAATCATAAGGTGGGAGGGACTCGTCTCGGAAACATGGCAAAACAGTGCAAAACACGGAATATAACAAGGATGTCACTTTGTAATATTAATGCGAACTTGGTAAAACACACGGAAGAACATGGTTATGTACCTACACAAACGTAAACAATTTTAAATTAGATTTTCATGAACTGATAGCTTTGAATTATATTTTTTTGACATTTTATGTCTTTGCTATGGCACATAAACTAAAAAAACGTCACGGAAAATCGCTCACGAAAATATTTTGATGATTTCCACTTACAATCGAGTCGTTGCTAGGGAAATGGTACTTCGTCGTTTTTCATCCCACAAAATTCGTTGACCATTCGTTCGAAAGCTCTCGATTTATCCAACCTTATTATGTTAACTACTGCGAAGTGCGTGGCCAACAAGCTGAGTTATGAGCAAGGTTATTTGAATAATTATGTACACTCAGGTGATCATTCTCAATAATTGATATTGTGAACATGATTGCCACTGCTTGTTAATTTCTGATGATTTCATTGAGCTGGTGTTTCGATGATTTGATTCATAGCAGGTGATCCAAATATTGCGAGAACGGTTTGATTTGTGAAGCGGTGGTTAAATAATTTTAAAAGGTAATTTCTATGCTTTACACTCTAGGAAGCTGTAATTTCGTATGTAGCCTCTTTAGGACATTTACTTGAGATGCCCAGGGTCCGGATCAGATGAGTGGCTCTTAAAGCTAATTTCTATGTTTTACACTCTAGGAAGCTGTAATTTCGTATGTAGTATCTTTAGCACATTTACGTGACGATGCCCAGGGTCCGGATCAGCTGAGTGGCTCTTGGAGCTTGCATACGAGTCTGCAACACATACTTGTCTTCAAATAAAGACATAAAATGTCCCAATGTGTTGCAGACTCGTATGCAAGCGTTTCGTTCTTCATGAAACTTTTAATCTAAAAAAAAAAAAAAAAAAGCAATAAGTAAATATTTTACAATTTTGAATTTGATACTTTGAATTTTATTTTCGTCTCCCTGAAGAAGCTACAGTTCCTGGGGTGAGACGTTGGAGATTAATTTAAAAAACCAATTTAAAACAGAAAGGCCTTTTTTGTAAAGTTATAACAAGGATGAACTGCAAGTAGTTGAAATCTCTAACTTAGGTATTATAATATGTGCATGTTCTAAGCACGATGTGAGTTTAACAATGCAGGTTAAATGTATCTTTTCAAGTCCCTTCATTATGCAGTCCAAACTAAAGCCATAATGTTGCTGCTTTGATAAATATTTCAGTGCTTAAAAACTAGATGTGGGATGTTGAGATTGTGATTTCTTATCTTATTTTTCTCGCATTACGTTTGGTTTATTTTCAATGAACCATTGTAATCGACTAATGTTAACAAAAAACTTTACCTTCATCAAATGTTGTTAATTCAGGTTTCAAGATACGTAGTTTCCAAAAACAGCTTTTCTCACAAACTACTGGACCGAAGTTTATGATAATGTTAAAATTACGTAAGTATGCGCCCTAGTTGATACAAGGATCTCTGCATAACCTTCGGCCAACCATATACGGTAAATCTGACGGGTTGGAATATTTTCAAATCGGAATCACAAATAAGTACGTTTAGAGTTTTAAAAAGTTAGTTTTAAAAAGAACTTTGTTCAGTGAATCGAAAGTTATCAACCGGAGCATTGTACGACCAACCGTTTGCTCTCCAGAAGGGCCTGAGTATTGGAAAGATAAAAAATTGTCAACATGAGTGTGAATTCCATAGCGACTTTGGCTTGCAGGATTAGGCTGAATTTTTGCTACCTAATCCAGTTTGATCTTATTTGGTTTTCTCTTATAACTGTATATGCGCGTGTGATGCCTGATTATATATATAGACCAGTGCTTTGCACAGGAAGTCTCGCTTATCTTTTTTTAAATTTGAAGTTTTCTCTTTTTGGTTGGAAATTCACTCTAACATTGACCACGTTGATCCCTCCTGACGCCTTGTTTGACTTTGCCCGTTTGGAAGTGGCCCTGTTCAGAAGTACGAGTATACCCATACAAAAATTTAGTGACACAACCCCAAACTTCTGATACACAATTAATTGTTTTAATTATAGCCAAGGAGAAAACAGCCTTTGTTTTTGGGCTGGTAATATCATAGGACAATAACAGTGAGAGTCTAACACGATATGAACAAAGGATGTAGGTACTCTTGAGCACCTATTAGAGAACCACCAACGAAGGTGATAGAGGTAGGTAGCTAACTACAGTGAGTGGCGAACAGAGTGAGAGTCTTTTGTGTGGATGAACTATCACTCTTTTCAAGTTACGACTGTCAAAGCGTGACGAGGTTTGGCGGTGATAAAATCAAAGATATAGAAAGAAAGAGTGGGTTCTTTAAACTGAAAAATTTAATTAGTATTTGGGACTGTGGTGGATTTTTTGGTTTATTATTTCCAATAATAAGCCTATGTGATCGTATAGCAAAAAAAAATTTATAAACCCCCCTCAAACTTTGTCATTTTACGTTTCAAAGTGCGTAGAATCCAAATTTGCAATGTCCGTCCGCCGTCCGCCGTTCGCCGTCCGGGCCATAAAAGGCCTTAGAATTGACTTAAAAAATCCGTTCTTTCGCACATAGACTCCACTCAGGGTCTAGTTGGTCCCAACGTCTCGCCAGCTCGATCGCTCCACACCCATGGGTGGTATGAGCCAAAAATAGGTGAAAAAGTGTTTTTTTCGAGGCTTCGAGTGTTAGACTGACGTACGCACGCACGCCTGGCACGTCTGGACGGGCCTTATGACGTACGCAAGCCAACTAAAACTACGATCATACTCAATTGAAAAAATAATAAACCTTTGTAAAATAAATTGCAGCGTTTTAAAATGGAAACCTATAAATGTTTTGATGGTTTGGCCTCATAGATCATACTCGACATATGTATATGTATGATTTATTATTACCTAACGTTATCCGAGCTCATACTAACCAAATATAAGCTTTGATAAACCCTAAATATAGGGTTTGATTAAAACAACTTATTCTGAAATCCATAGAATCAGTTCTTGATGTTTCCATACTGGTACTATTTACCAAAATTTACACTGGACTAATCCAAAGTATTTTTGGATGAGCAACTGTAAATGCAATGAAGACTGCAGAAGCTGGCGAAATCGTTTTTATCAGAAGTCATCAATGATACAAATCGAAAGGAAAACTTCGCCTGAGAATGTAGTGTGCACGTGACTAAATTTTGCGGAAACCGATCAGCCACATTGTGGACGCCCCTTTTATAGACTTGGTTTTCTTTCTGCTTATCCATTTGGCCACCTGAATTAATGAGACCTGCTCTCTAAAATGCTCAGACTTAGACGCTCGGAGCCGGTGCATGTTGTCGTCTTCCAATCTGCTTTCACCTTCCGCGACCGAGAACTTGTTACGCAGACTTTCTTCTTCCATTACCTTCTCCGACGATACCTACCCTATGGATTAATTCTCCGGCGAGTTCCTCGTCGTTTCCCTCTTCTTCGAAAAGATTGGAGAGAACGTGGATCTGGAATGATAAACGAAGAAGTTTTTTCGCGATACCGGCTAAATGGACGGTGTAACGGCTGTAACGGTGACAAGTAGATAACTTTTGATGCAAATAAAATATTTGGGAGTAGAGAGTGAAAGGTTGTACAAGCCCTTGGGGCCGTAAAGTGTTCATGCCATCTTGTTATGGGTGATACTTTGGGAATCAGCACGATCTTTTGTGACAATGGAGGTAAATCATGCAAGATCAGAGATCAGACGGTTCATGCGGGAGGAATTTACCATACATTCCTATACCAGAATGAATTCCTGATCACTGTTTATCTGAATGTTAGTTTGCTCATGAGCACTCATCGACACTCATCAGTATATCACATATCTGTATTATTGATTCGGAGTAATATCTCCTTGGTTTTTCTTCATGAAGCACTAATGAATATTCCAAAATAGGATTGTTATCTCTCATTCGTTCCATAAATTGGGTGAGCGTAGAATGTGGAATTCTACACTTGAGCAAATGCTTACCTAATGTAGCAATCATAACCCCTAATTTCGATGAAATTTCCTAGAGATGTGCAAATTTTGGTCAATACGGTCCTCTTTCCATTTTTACAGAATTAAATGCTGCCTCTGCACTTGTGTACACGTAAAAATAATCAACACTCATAACCAGTTTAGTGGGGAGAGCAAGTAATCCTGGAATCGGGGTTAGCATTATCCTAAGCTAAAGCCCAATTTTGAGGAAATTCTGAAGAATCTCACAAGTTGGGCCCCCAGATCCTTGCGATACCAACTCAATAAATTTCATCACAGCTGGATGAATGGTAGCTTCTGCACAAGAGCAGACGATGAACCAATTTAGCAAACAACGCTTTCTGTTTTTTATGATTTTGATGAAATTTTCCAGGGGTGACCAAATTTTGGTCTTCATGATCATCTATAAATTCCGTGTTACAGAATTAAATGCTGTCACTGCGCTAGTGAACACGGTACTAATAATTAACAACATTTCAACAACACAAGAACAACAAAACACTGTATTATAACAACTCTGAAAAGAGTGATAAATAACAGTTTCAGATTAGGAAAAGAAAAGATAATCAATTTGAAGAAATTCTCTGAAATTGTGCGGGTCAGGTTCGAGTTGGACCTGTATGAATTTTATTGTACCCGGATCGAAGCTACAAGCTAGTGCATGTGCAAATACGTTAAAATTGTATTCAAATTCTAATATATTCTAAACTTTATTACATAACTAGGTACATAGCTAACAAATACAACTTTTTAATTTGAAAATTGATGTACTTGTGTAGAGATCTAATAAACATACGAGTACCTACACACCTCTTAAGAATTAAGGGATCACTTTTCCTTGTAGACGCCAAAGATCCCAGATCAATCGGACAAAGTTCACATTATATCTCATGATTAGGTAGGTACCTAATGGAGATGGGATGCACGAGTATTTTTGTTATATCTCAAACATCAGAAAGATCAGCGATATCTAGCTCGGACTTGAGCCAAAACAGAATGAAAGAAGCAACCACCACCCCCTTTTTTCCACAATTTTTGAGATACCGAAGCGAAACTTGGAGAACGTTTATGGTGTGCCTGATACTGTGTTTTAAGCAAATAATAATCAGAAAAAATCCAAAAAATGTTTGGACAACTCAAGGTGGACTATGGACTCAAGGTGTGGACTACTACTTTTCCGAGTGACGCCTCATTTCAAAGATATTTTAGTGCTGAACGCGATGGTGAAGCCAGAATTGCGATATCTTATTCCATTCTAGAATTAGAACTGATAAGCATGAAGAAGCACAATTCATTCTGTTTTGGCTCAAGTCGGAGCTTGTTGTTGCTAGCCTTTTCAGTGTTTGAGATAATACAATAAAAACAGGGTGAATCCAATCTCCACTAAGTATCTAATCATGAGATATAATGAGAACTTTGTCCGATTGATCTGGGGTATTTGGCGTCTACAAGGAAAAGTGATCCCTTAAGAGGTGTGTAGTACTCTACACATGTATATCAATTTTCGAATTAAAAAGTTGTATATGTTACTTATGAGCCTAGTTATGTGATAAAGTTAAGAATATATTAGATTTTGAATAATATTTTAACGAAAAGTGATCCCTTAATTCTTTTGAGGTGTGTATGTTTAATACTGGCTGTTTAAAAATAAATAGGTACCGAATAAAAATTTTATACTGCCAGTATATTCCAACTGTCGACAGGATTGTGTTAAGGATACGAGGAAGGGATGTGCCACACCACCAACGGAAAACGAGGTTTTCTGTTTGACCTTTTCTCACCTGCGTTTTTTCCATCACGTAACTAATAAACCAAACATCGCAAGAGCCGGCGCACTTTCTTTTCAAGGACGGCTTGAAAACTTGCGGTCGGGCTGCTATTTGGGCTAGCGAACCGGATGCTTGGGAATGAATCAGACTGGTTTGAGCTCCTGAGGAGTAAGTTTGACAGGAAGAAACGAAAAAAGAGAATTATATTCGACCGTGGTAAATATGCTCTTGATGGATCAGAAGTTTATCAAGTCCTTCTCCATACAACCGCCTCTGTTTCCCAATACTAGCTATAACTGTTTTATGGTTAGAGTTATCAGTACTTCTAATGTTCGCTATACAGTCATTATCGTAATCTGAGAGACACAACCTCAACTTTCGACGAATCGGCTTTCGCTATCTCGATAATGAACGACTCGCGGTCTCGAACAAACAGCCGTCATCAATTCAAATTCCACTGACGAGGGGAGGCTCAGGTTTTTCCCTCTCCGATTTCATTTAAAATGTCACTAATTATTCTAGAAAAAAATAAGTCGACACATGAGCCGTCTCGTTAAATTTAAAAGTTAAATAGGTCTCAGGAGGCCGATAAAAATTATTTTATACCTAAAAATACCTAAAAATTAGGTACGTTTACGAAACAGCTACTACTTCTACGTTCCACGTCCTATCGCAAACGAACTTTCAAACGTTTTTCTACATGAATTTAATAAGGTACGTGAATGTATAGGGTATATAATTATGATTAGGTATATAATTTTTTGCATTACGTCTCTGGAAGGTCAGAATAAAATATGCTGCTTGTAGGAAAACCAATTTATCAATTTAGTCGACTATACACATGCCTCCTGGTGGATGAAATGTTTTTCCCAGAGCGGACAAAGAGGTAACACTCGCCGAAAACGGCCGCGTTGCGCAAAAACGGTAAATAGTTAGCATCTCCGCAATATTAAAACCACAATTGGCACCAGTGTGGTCAATTCAAGGTCACAAAAAGGAGATCCTAGGAAGCTCGAAAAGACGTAGAGTACATTTTAATTAAAATTCTGCGGAACCTATTAAAAAACAAATAAGTTCCACAAGACAGGAAGTATTTCTGAATAGTTCTTTAAAATCGGAGCAATTTGTGCAATACGGTTTTCGTGATAATATTCCATAATGATTATCATAAGAATGGGTAATTAATAAATAAAGTAAATAATTAATGAAGGATGTGTACTACTATAGCAAACACCCCCAAATCGGAACGGTTTGTAGCACAATGCAAAACAAAGTTTTTCAGATAAATTTTAGTTATCGTCAAGTAAGCACGTGAAATGAAATTGGTACAGTACAACCCTCATCAGTACAATTTGCCCATAAAAGGGAAATTACGACAGCCAGATGGCGACAAAAATGGTCAGGAAGCTTTGAAATTAAAAAAGCAAATGGAAATGTTGATTTTACTTTCCACGCGAATACACTAGTCTAAATTCTCTATTGAGGAACCAAACAGCATAAATCCTGAAATGAAGATAGTATATCTATGAGATGGAAATAAAAGTAAACAGTTTAATACTGTAACTTGGGATGCGGTCTAGTTCACTAACACTTAACTTCGGTTTGATAACTATAAAAATCGCAATGTTAATTTTACACATCCGACTAGGTATATATTTACGTTTCCACCAATTACACCATATGTTGTAAGATTTTTCCAAATACATCCCTGATTTATCAAAAATAATAAATACATATACCTAAGATGAGAAGGACGTAATCCTGTTTCTGGATATAGAACAGGTTTTTCTACTTTCACCTTCGCATTAGTTGAATGTACAGGTAAAGTTTGACACAAGGCAAAACATACAGGAAGCCGAAATGTAGGTGGATGGTTCCGGGTTGACCGTGTATCGACAAAGGGAAAATCAAATTAATCTTTTCGTTATTAGAAATAGAACAGCAACTTTCTCTCTTATAAAAACTTGGAACTTTAGAGGTTTTTTTCATCTAACCACGTTCGACCCACTAGGTTTTGGTAAGCGTAGGTGAGTGGTCTCTTTTGTGAAGTCAAATGAGTAGGCGAAACACACTCTATAAAACGCCTGCCAAGTGGGGTGTGGTAAAGCTTCCTCGTACTGTAAATGCATGTAACTTCGGACGAAAATCGCGGTTTTTTGACATTTTCACTGAGAAGGAATATTGTAAAAAATCTTCAAAAAATAATATAGGTGTGTTCACTCTTCCGCTTTTGAACTACGAAAACGGCGTTGTCCTAACCCTAATACTTTACTCTATTTTTTTTTCTTTAAATGTGTCCGGAGTTACCAGCTTATGTCAGGTTTTTCTGCAGAAAAATGGTGTTTGGTGACATGTAACGCAACTTCGGACATGGATTACGTTTAAAAAAAAAAACGGACGGTAGACCTACGGTTCTACAGTCAGATCATTTAATAATGATTAATTTTACACATTATTAGTTCATTATGGTTACTTAGCGATATTAGTTTATAACTGAGCGTAATAAATCAGCTTTCCTTGACACTACAGAGGCTTAGGGATTATGAGATGCTGTGATAAAATGAGAGCATTCCAAAAAGTGGCTAACGATTTTCCTGCTATGAAAACTAAGGGAGTTACACTTCCCTAGTAACGCATTGATTGTACGTGAAAATCAATAGAAAACCCCACCGTGACGTGACGCTCGTGACGTGACGAAAACAAATGGAAACGTCCTGTTAATCATTATTAAATGATAAAAAATTATCATTATTTATATGGATATAATTAATACCAAGTTTCAAACAACACATGTATTATAAAAAGAACTTTTTAAACGAGTTCCACTATCTGCTTTACAAGCAGATACCATGTTACATGGATATGTCTTTGATTGGGGGAATTTTTTCCTGGACACACCAAGATCTGAAGATGTCCTCAGTAAGAGGACGAAACGTTATAAAATAAAACAATAAATGAAATAATTTCATTTATTTTCCCTGGGCCGCAACCCGACTAATTCCAACAAAACAACGGTTTACTTATAGAAATGTTGAAAATAACTGTGGAGAGAAGCCAGTACAATGAGTTGTTGCTTGTTGTTAACAGTCGACTGTTGTCAAGAGATGAAATTTTTCCTATGGAGTGGAGTAAATGATGCTATTGCTTTACGTTAAGAATATTGTAGCCGGCTTATTAAAATTGTTTATAGTCCAATCAACTTAGTTTAGGAATGTAGCAAGGTACGTAAGGAGGGGGAAATTGGTAGCTTGAGATGTGAAAATTTATCACATAAATCAAGCGCTTTCCAACGAGTGGCGAACGATTTCTCTGCGATGAAAACTACGGAAGTTCCATTCCCCTAGCAACGGATTGGTTGTACGTGAAAAACACTGAAATTGTGACACATATTTTGCGTCACGGAAATTTTTGGTTGACCCCCAGAGCAAAGACATATCCATGTCAATTTGGTTGACCCCCAGAGCAAAGACATATCCATGTCAAAAACAGCATTTCAAAACATGAACATGGTAGGTATAACATTTTTTGAAACTTAATCACATCAGCCTTATAAGTTTTTTTATAAGTCGTATTTACACGGCTCTGATTGCGTTTTCGAGATATTTCTGGTCATACGGCCGATGAAACCGGTAGCTCAGGGGTTTTCCCTTCATTTTTCAAAGCGTTCGAAGTTACCTGCAACATACACAAACAAACACAAAAATGAGTCCCGAGTGAAAACGAATGGAAGCACAGAGTTGCTATTGAAATACATTCTACCTGACTAGTTTACTTATGAAAACACATCACTCTCAGTCACTCAAAAAATTATCTACCATGTCCCCAGAGTTTTGCAGACTTTTCAGAACTTCAACAGAAATAATCAATCAAACTTACCAAATTTGATGATCGCCAGGCCACGAACAAGTTACAACACAATCTGATCACAATTCACTGATATCCTGTGATTACAATGCGACCTCGGGAGCTCTTCTAGGCACAACTAGTCGGAAGCTAACCACCTTTTACATTACAACATTGTCCGAAGTTACCATACATGTCCGCAGTTACATGCTATTACGGTATCGGTAAGATGAATGAATAGATCATTGAAATGTTTCAAACAATCGTCAAACATTCGATTCCAAGGAAAGTTCCTTTGGAGTATGAGCAATATCGGTCAGTAATGAAAATTATGCATGATAGATGATACATTTACGCATGCGCAGCAGCGTTTAATATGATCTAACACGATCGTGATGAAATCGGTATGGGATGATTCATCTTTCCCCGACTACAATCAGATTTTGAGAGAGATCGGAAGAATAGTGCACGAAGCAGTAAGTCTTAATGGATTTTCGTTTGCGCATGCACAGTGAAAACTATTCAGTTTGAGTGATGAAATTTATATGGGACCTTCCTCAGCCTATTCCTCAAAATCCGATATATTTCTTCAACAGCAAACGACAACTGAAAATAATGCTTCTTACAAGGATTTGAGGTTCGCGCATGCGCAGTAGCTACTAATAATGCGATAGTTTTGAAATTGATATGGGATGATTATCCTATGTCTTACCCCGGCAAATTTCAAATTTGAGAGAGCTCGGACGATTAAAACTTCTTTTCTTCTTACTTTCTTCCGAAAGTGAAAACTATGCTTCCGCTACTGTAGGTATTAGACGCAACTATAAGGTAGACCATGAGAATTGAATCATCTAGTAAATGAACTTCAATTGGCATAATAGATTCGTTTGACATTATGTAAATATGTACATAAATACATTTACACGGTATAATTAGATAAATGTAATTAGACGGTAATTAGTAATAAACGGTAATTAGATAAAATGTAATAGAAATATCTACGACAACTACACTAAAACAGGAAAACAGAGAGAGAGAGAGAGAGAGAGAGAGAGAGAGAGAGAGAGAGTCATAGAGAGTGAGACATAGAGAGTGAGAGAGAGAGAGAGAAAGATAGAGAGAGACGGAAAGAAAGTTGTTCAATATGTTCTAAAACGTAACGCGCAAGTGGAAATTTTGATTTTGGAGACGAACAATTTTTCTTCTTTCGAAAGTGAAAACAATAATTCCGCTACGGACTCGGAAGCAATAATCGTATCAAATTCAAGTTGAACCAATCATTATATTCCTAATAATACAATAGGAACGTTTCGCGGGCCAATTCGTGCGATTTACCCCATCCCCGAAACACCCCCAATGAATGGGTAGGTTTTATTTCTCATTCATTCCCTCAGTCGCCACAGTTTCAGTGAGCAGACAAAAGCAATAAATTTTCTGGAAACTTGTGGCAAAAGACAAAGTATGCACGTTTGGACACGTTCTTTTCAAAGCAGACAACCATCATGATGAGGATTATGAAGGCGAGGTTGGTCTAGGACTATTCATGACTAGGCTACGGGTCGCGGAAGGCGCTGCACCTTTCACTTCTTCCCACCAGCCGCTGAGGGATCCCTTGGCCTTCTGGGCCGGGAGGGTCAGGTTCATCGCTGGTCGTGTTCGCCCGGATGAAGGAAACATCGCGATAGAGACCTCCTGACCCCTTTCGCTGGAGAGCTACAAAAATCCACTCTCGTCAAACTGATACCGACAAACATCTGGCGCAAGGCTTCACACTACTTTCCCAACACCAATATTGTTAGGCTTGCATGGAGGCAACCATAGAATCTGTCGTTTTCACGATATTTGTGTACTTCCTGAGTCTCTCGATCTATAATCATGATCATGGAATGCATTGGGTCTCATTTGTGCTTATCTAAAGAGCAACTCTACTAAATTCCACCAAATGTTTGTATTCGGAACAAATAAAGGACCAATCAATATTACTTTTTAGTGAATTTAATTAGAAAGTGAAGGTATTGTAGAAAATCAGAATTACTTACTAGAGTACCACGATTGCCTACTCTTTGTTATAAGGGCTAGGTAATCGTCTGAACAAGTGATTCTGATTTTCAGATTTCTATAGAACACTAAATTTTCTAATCAAATTCACTAAAAGGTAATGTTTATTGACCTTATAATAAATTACTAAGGCTCAAAAATCGTCTTCAAAAAGACCTATGGATGGGAGTTGCTCGAGTATTTAAAGTTCTCAGTTTCAGTCCCATCAAAATCGTTACTACACGCCGTAAAGCTCTTGAAGTTTCACCAGATCTCTCCTCCTAGACTTCCTACTCTAAAAAAATCATATTTTGCATTTTTCGATTTGTTCACTCAATATTGACCGTATCAGTGAAGCGAACATTGAAACTAATGCACGTTCCATGTTGTATTTTAGCCGTTGAGCTTTGAGTAGACACCACCCGCTTAACTATACATGTTCTGTTTGTATTATTTTCGATCCACAATATAATCTTGGTCTTCTATTTGGTCCGTGATCCATGACCGGTATTGTTTCACTTGCCGGGCCGTGAACTTCAGTACGAACTAAATCACTCGCGGGTGAACTTCAGTGATAGTGAAATGGATTTCACAGCTAAAGTTTAGGTCGAGGAGAGTTGAAGCAAAACTGAATGATTTATAAACCGGTTCCGTCAGCTGAGTGAAATTGGAATGGATCCTGCAGACCCTTCAGTAATCTGTTAACCGGGTACTAGTTGATTCACTACGGTGTTTCGGTATTAATAATACCATTTCCATTTCGTCCATCAAAGTGCCGATCAACTTTTACTTACACGATGGATATAGAAAGAAAAAACTTGATAATAATTACAGGTTAATAATTAAATGAGTCACATAAAGTTCCAGAAAATTCTTAGGTAATAATATAATATAGTTAACAAATATTAGATGTAACCATTACGGTATGGGTTTTAACCTTCTGCCTGAGATTCTGGATATGCCTTTTCGTGTATCGGATACCATCAGAAACTACATCTATTCATCAATTATCATTAACAAATCATAATAAATTTTATTGTTGATAGGGAAGACTGAAATTAAATTCACTCAGCTCAACTTAATAATTCGACTAGGCAAAGAACTTCCTAAATATTCATGAAAATTAAATTAAATTAACACCTACCCAAAAAAGACTAACTCCTCCACCCACGTTCAGTTTGAATACGGACTTGTCACAAGAAGTGGTCCCACGCTGGAGAACTGGACATCTTTAAATCGACTTGTTTTACATAGAGCATTGAAAACAACCTCCCGATTTATTAAAAGCATTCATCAGCTAACTAGAAGAGCATTGCATCAGTGATTCGCAGCTTGGGTGTAGTTCCGTATGTGTCCCCACTTTCAAATCGATGTAAATCTGTCATTATCCAGTCAAAAAATGATTTTGACGACTGTTTCGGAATCCTCAGAATCTCATCTTTCCCGTGTTTTCATGACAGATTAACTTTCTCATTTGCGTATATGAGAAGTGTGGAATTGAAAAAACTGGGGATACATACTGAACTATTTGCCTAGTCAAAAAGTTCCGTTTATGTCCCCTCGATATATTAAAGTTACGTTTTTATCCCCACACTGTATTAAAATCTATCTAGCGTGTAAATACATTAGAAGGATGTATACAGTTTAGTGGTCTGGATACATAAAATACATAACATCTTGTAGTCAATCCCTTAGTGAAAATGCATATTTGTTGGACATATGGGTTAGAATGATGTGTACAGTTGGTGGTCTGGATGCTCGCAACTCAGATTAGTTGGGCATATTATAGATCAGAATGATTTGTATAGTTTGGTAGTAAGGATATTCACAAGCTCGCATCTCAAACATACATAACATCAAGTAGTCAATCCCTTAGTAAAAATTCAGATTAGTTGGACATATAGTTCAGAATGATGTGTATAGTTAGGTGGTCTGGATGCTCGCAAGCTTGCATCTCAAAAATACATTACGTCAAGTAGTCAATCCCATAGTAAAAACTCTGGAGCAGACCCTGCCTACCTAAGATTTCGAAAGTGCCCAGTTCAGGTGGTTTAGTTGCTGCTGGTGCCCAATCCAGATGAGTCCGACTCTCTGTCGGGGTCCCTAGTCTGTTGGTAGGTATGAGATGCATGTTTATTCAAGAGTCTGTATAACCCTATACAGTATAAACATCAACTAAAGTTTAGTCAGAGATTAACTACAAAAGGGTTTTAGGGTTCATTGCTCAATTTACTGACTCACAAATAGCATGAGGACACATACTGAACTTTTTGACTAGTCAAATATTTCCGTATGTGTCCCCACTTTTTTCAATTTCCTATTTCTTACGTAAGTGAAGAAGAAAGTTAATTTATCATGAGAGGATTCGGAGGTTTTCGCAACAGTCGTCAAATCCCTTTTTTGATAAGTTAATGATAGAATTACATTGGTTTGAAAGTGGGGACACATACGGAACTGCACCTTGCAGCTTGAATTGAGGAACCAATGCTGTTCGGAAGGTAATTCAAATAACCATCAGCTCGACTCTTGAAACTAGTACATTTTATTAGAATGTGTAGGCATATCTGCTCAATAATTGATTCTTGCAAACTATTCTTCATCAAAATTTACAATGCTGCTAGCGATAACACATTAAGGATATCATGAAATAATAATGTTTAACTGTACAAAACCTTCTGTGCCCATTGAGTTGGGTAGAGGACAGATTCAAGTTAAAGCCCTCTACAGTTCCACATATCCGTACCAGTAGGAACTTGCAGTTGTGTTTGCAATATTCAGTTTTCATTCCGTTACAATTCACTTTATCAAATTACGCTAATCAAATTTGCAGTAGGTAAATTGGAAAAGCTTATGGGGAAAACTTATCAAAACAACACAATTGTGTGCCGGGACTGCAGAGAAGGAATGAGCGTCGGAAAACAGGTCGAAGACGCTCCAGAGTTTTGTTGTGTTCCTACTGCCGGCTTGGGCACAGAGCGACCGTGAACTTGGTCCTAACGTGCCGTGGAAATGGGCCAAGGTTACCTTTTACCATTACCACACTAAACTACCAGTCATCATTTTCTCTCTGAAGCCACAACGATACCGCTAATACCTTCTTTTCTTTCTATTCGTTGAACAAACTCGTTCGGTTCACTTTCATTGATTTAAACAATTATCTAAATGACAACAATTAACACCCTACTTTCTAAATGCGGTGAACTATTGCTATTGAACGACCCATTGAATGGTAGTCGAGTTCCCAACGTCGTTAAGCCGGGTTAATGATGAATTGTTGATTGATTGATCGTGGGAATTGCTGATTTATTACACGTTCACAGTAATAAATTCGGTAGGTACTTACTACTCAATAGCTCAATATTTCTGTTAGGTCTTTCAACACAAACCAAATAAAAATGACATCCGTACATTTATGTACCAAGCTTCCATTCTTTGAACAAAAATCTCGCGATCATGGTTGATTATTTCAAATTTTTAACAATAAAAATCTGTTATAAAAAGCCAAGCCAAGTTTTCAGCTATTTTCAGTGATTTTTTTTAGACATTTTTTGAAATTTGACTAATTAATGTGCTCAAAAGTGCTGGCCAACAAACTCGTCCTTTCGTTTGGAAGGCTTGATTTTTTGGTGCAAGAAATCATGATTTCAATGAAGAAAAGTTTTGAACATTTTCATTTTAAATTTTTCAGAGTCTTTGCAATAGCATAATTTTCTACAAAATTCGCTAAAAGAATAACCATCAGCAATTTACCTTTTTTCTACCGAACTACTGGGCAAGATTCAAATAATTCGGTTCAAAAATTATTTCATGGCTTTGAATTATTTTCATCACAATTAACTCAATTGAGTACAATACCGAATTATGAACCGGTGTAGCAAAAATTTACGATGAGATCGGTGTTTTATGTTGTTAGATTTTAGAGGATTTTATTTTAGGTACTTAATTGAATGAGATGGCTCGAATTACTGTACGATAATGGAAGATTGAAAGAAAAACATCTGAAAAAAACAATTTCTAAAAACATCTGATTCGTCAGTTGTACCGTTTAAAGGGTCGCAGAGTGTAACTGTGTACCTTGCAACTAAGAAAGAAAGATGATTGGAAATACATTACCATATAGGTGTGTATAATTATACAATTTAATCGATGATGGATCTACCAGCATAGTTGTTTAGTCATGAAATATTAATACCAGTGCTGAGATTTCAATTATTTAAACAATAGTAAACATGGACTAAAAATTCGGATAATCAACGGTATCAATGAATGCTTAAATTCTTATGTGAATCTATGAACGGGAAACCACAACGAGCAAATTGTTACTTCACTGAAAAATGGTTAGGTACTGTGTTAACTTTCTAGAATATGTAGTACCTTTGTGAATCACGAGGATTTTTATAGTCCATTAATAACTTTCCGTGTAGCTCTTGTGCCTTAATTTTCAGTGTGGTTTAGGCAGCATAAAAATTTTTGCATAAGTGGAGAACCATTTCTGTGGGATGATGACTGAAGGAGCAGGAACGGACCAGTTTTAAACATAAATCATGCTAAACAGACGTTAATACGTTTCGTAACAAACAAATTTTTTGAATGACCCCAGCTATAACACATAATTACAGTGTCAAAACTTTCTCTGTTCGAGCAAAATAAATTATCATTATTATTAAAATCCTATACTGGTCTGATCGGGCTGCATTTCATTCGGCGAATTTCTCTCCTTTCCCAGACTTCAATAGAGAAAGAAACTTCTATGTTTTTAACTAAGCAAGACCATTCAATAGAGTTGGGATAAGTTAAGGAAAATATTAGAAACCTTCATATTGTAAGTAAGAGTTTTCAATAGATCGCTGCCTTCGTAGCCGATAAGTCGCTATTTCGATTTTGCTTCCTCACTACCGATGGTAGAAAAGCTTAGTGTTCGTGCAAGAATTCGAAAAAATTGTTGCCTGACAAAATCAAAATTTACTCTTGCTTTTTGCGTTTCAGAGTAGGTTGATCAATTTCGATTCAGTGTCTATTTGTTTCACAACTACACTAAGTTTTAGCCCGATTTTGAAGAAATTTTCAGGGATTATGCGGGTTATCTTTTAGATAGTCACGTATAAATTTCATTGTCGCTGTATTAATAAAAGCGAGTACGTATGCACAGAATTGAATTTCGTACAACATCGATTGCTTATTGATATCGACTCGATGTCATTCAAACTCTGAAGGTCGTTGGGTTTAGGATTAAGGCTGCTTTTCTAAGATCTGTAGGGTAATAAAATTGGGGGCGAAACTCTGAAACTAATCTCGAAACTAATTTTTCCTATCTATTTGATGTTGAACAAAAAAATGTTTTTGGAAACTTTCTTGTATATATAGTTAGTAACCACTTTTGTATCTCGATGGAAATAAATATAATTAAAAAAAAAAAAAAAAAAATCTGCCGATTTTGATGAAATATTCAGATATTGTGCGGGTTTACCGGCAGACAATCTTCTGTCAATTTCATCACTACTTTCAGATGAATAATAGCGTATGCACGTGCGCAAACGTTGATTGTCTAAAACATTGATTTCTCACGATTCATCGTTGGTCCGATTTCGTTCAACCTTGGAGGGGTACGAAGGTCCAACTATAGGGATGGTATCCTATAAATTGCGTTATATTTAGTAGTAGTAACTATTGCGCATGCTCAAACCATAATTTGGTTGCTGCAGACAAAATTGTTACTGTGACAACGCCACATGTTATTAAAACTGAGTCAATCTATTTTTCACATGTTGCTAAGTTGCTGGAATCAAATTTAGTTGTATTCAATAAAGTTCTAGAGTTCAACCGAACAAGTGGTTTTCTCTCAGATTGATATTATTTGTTTAATTTAAATATATCACCGTTTTTCCAATTATCACAAAAGATGGAAGGCGATAACAGTTACAGTGTTATTTTTACTAGTAATTTGATATACGACGAATTTGAATATAGGCGAAGATATTTCCCATCCAACTTGGCAGACGTTTCTCTCATACAACCATTTTTGTTTTCTTCACCCTTCTAGTTCCGCCCCATTTACTAACTGGACCTGCGGTGTTGACTACTAAAATTTTGTCCTTGATATAATCCAGAAGTTGGAATCTGATATCACTGGGAGCCTGTGGCCTTTACCAGAAGAAGTCGAAATGTTGATGTGGGACAGGAAAGTGAAAGGGCGGGTTTTTTTCCTCGTTCTTTGTCAGAGAAGCCCGACAAGATGCTTTTTGAAACTAACGACCAGGAGCTGATGATCGGGAGTGTCTTCTAACTTTCTCACCCCCGCCAAGTTGCTAAATGATTTGAAGAATTTATTGTAGTATATAGTCGTAAAATGATACATTACTTGTTACGAAGATTTGTTAACATCATAATCTCTTGCAATGCTTTGTCATAGGTTTGGTTTGTTAATGGGGGGGGGGGGGGGGGTAGAGGTTTTGTCTTTCTTCGATAGATATTTCGGGAAGTGGCTGAGGTCATCTCAAAACAAAAAACTCTTCATTAGTGACTTGATATAAGAGATCTTATCGGAAATCGAGTTTCTATATTGAAATAAAAAATGGCCCGGAAACATAGTTAGTGGAGACGATAATCAATGTAGTATTTTCACTAGATTACTTAGTTCTCTGAACTTTCTTCCTTGCGAGACCAACGAAGTTGATGAAATCCTTATGGATTGTTGTTTGGGTGGCTAAAGACATCCGTATCCTTCCGTATTAATTTTCTTACTTTCAAAAACTTGGAGAACAGAAATATTTAAATCAGCTTTGATGTAATGTAAATTACCAATATTGTAAAAATATATATTAGTTATTCTTCATGAGGCAAATTTTATGTTAATTTTCTCGTTTCTAATCCCACTTTTAGATGTACATGAAACCCTTAAAAGGCATTTATACTTCCATGGTTTCAAACAGAAAACACCAATAGCTCCCTTAAAAATAGAATACATATTTTGAAAATAATGTGCAGCCTTGCTCGAGATGTGATGGCTCAAGTTTTAGGAAGAAATGTGAATCTTTGAGTTAGAGGAAGCAAAGCAACGCATTATTAGGCCGTTGTATCGAAAATCCTCTAAAACAACATAACAGCAACAGCTAAATAATTCTATCCCTTTTGATCACGTGAAACAGAAATGTTATTGGAACAAAAATACTGTACTCATCCAAGTTCGATGACATCCGTCGGTATCGGGCTGCTTCTGTAAATTTCACACTTCCTGGATAATTAGCACATTGAACATACAACATACATGTACACAACATACATTTTGACGTTAAACATACATTGAACATTACAAATCCAATTCCAGTCGAATTGTGTATCCTGTTTACCTAGTGATTTTGAGTAAACCAAGTAAATAATTAGTTAGTTAAGTACTACATTTCTGTCAAAAAGTCGTAACTATTGTTATAAGTTCGCGTTCCTATTTATAATAAAATTCTATCTGCATGGACATCTACAGAAGCGCTGTAGTTTTGTAATATTTGCCCTAACCACAAAAATCATGTATCTTAGGAAAGACACTGTAGATATCGAATTCTCGTTCAGAAAATTTTTCGTTGCAGTTCTGCATATAAGATAAACTAAATAAATTACTATCTAAATAGAGTTCTCAGTTTTCCAAAATAAATAAGTTTTCCAGTGAAGTTGATAATCGGCTTGCATTGCCAAACATAAATGAACTTAAGTAACTCTTTTTCACATTGTCGGTACTTAACCAAATACGAATTCTAGTCCTAATCTTATAATCACATACTTACACACACGAAAATCAAACTAAACATACCCATGACGTGCTTTGTGTGAATTGAAGTTGACTCTTTTAGCAATAAAAATGAGGCAAATCGTACCTATGTTACCACTAATAAATTTTATATGTATCTTCAGATTGGCATCAGTTTTAAGTACGGTATCAGAAAATGAATTTGTCCTGGATTAAGGTGTTACTTTTTATTTTATTTTTCAAGTTGATCTGACAAGTAACATATACTTATGAATGCATAAAACTTTTACATTTGATTATTTACAGTGTGCCATTATAGAATTGATGTCAAACTGATTTATCTAATTATAAGAAATTGGAGACGAGAGTAGAATCAATGTCTAGGGCATGAGCACTCCAGCTGGTAAATTCAAGGAGCATTAAAGGTTGTAACAGAATGCGACAGTGCATTTGATCCTCAATATATATAATTATTGATGTATTTTAGCCACAAAATTTCATGTGACTCAGTAATACGAATTTGTCCAGCTCTTGAGCTCATCACAGACAAATAAATTGTTTTTTGCATATTACATTTACCTCCCTCTGATGTTGCTTTCTAAAAAAAAGGTCATCAAGGCTCTGCTTTAATGTCTCGCGCTTGTTTTATAACTCTAGATAAAAGTTGTTGTCTTGGTTTTCTTACATTTCTTACTTAAAGAGTTACTAGGCTTTAAAATACAATCAAATTACATATACATTCTTAGTTCTACAGCCTGCAATCAAGAAATAAATTATTAATCTACAAAAATAAAATTAAGAAATACAGATGCAGCTGTATATTAATAATTCCTCGTATGAGAACATGTGCGTTTTCAGATTAATATATATATCAAGAGACCCTTAGTAAATTTTACAGATTCTATGACGCACCACAAATTTTACTTACATATCAACTAAGTATCGTTTTCTTCACAAATTTTACTACATATTCCCAAATAACTTGATTTCCTTACACCACTAATTTTTTGAGTTTACGACTATCAATGCTTTTCCACCCTCACGACCCTACGTCATTAATACGGTCATAACTAATTGACAGGGCGAAATAGAAATAAAATAGTAAAATTTCTGTTTTTTAATCAACATTTTTTAGGTGGGAAGCAAAGAAACACTGAAGTGTGAAAAGCTTATTTTTAAATTTGATTAAAAGTCGTGTTTTTCAGTCGATTTGAAACTCTTATACGAGTAATTCTGCCTTGTTATTAGGTCATAGGCCGATCAAATGCTTTAAAACATCAGCATTCCAACAGCGTAGAGCAATTAATTTTATTAATTTTTCCTTTCTATTTTTTTGTTTATCAAGTATTTACTAAGGAAGGAAATTGAGTTAAAACTTGAAAAAATTTCGGTTTTGAGTAAAAATTCTAATCAGCTTGAAATCGACCGTCATAGTAACTAGATTTACCCATAAACAAACAGGAATTATCTACCTTTACAGATTAAAATTGAAATTGGAGTTTCGATGAGTCCTAAAAGTCACACCATACAATCCAGTGTAGAAAATTTTTTTTCGAAAGTCCACCCCAAAATTCACTTTCTCATGGAGGTCAGGGATGGTCATACATTCGTGTAATCGTGACTACGAATAGGGATATATTCACAGAAAACCCATTCACACTTGTATTCGTATTCATTTGTGAAAATATAGGTATATTCGTAATCGTTTGAGTTCATATATGTGAATTCGGATACAACTGTATTGAATACAGGTGTATTCGAATTGAAGAATATAAATATTCATGAAATTGCACTGGGGAATATGAATTCACTGGTATTTATACTCACAAATGCGAATAGATGTTAGTGTATTCATATTGAAGAATATAAAATGTTCCTCTAGTGACACTCATGAATATGAATACATTTGCATTCGAATTCATAAGTACTCGTATATATTCGTTTCCGTATTCATAAAATATGTTTTCTATGAATATATTCGTATTCACGATTACAAATATGTCCATCTTCTGATTTAGGGTAATGTTTCAAAAGACCCCCATTTTTACTAAAACCCCGTATTTTTCGGGCTAAAATGGATTTTTTCCCTTAATAAGTATTCCATTTCCCCGTCGGACACTCAAATTTGGTGCACTTTTTTAAATCTAAAATAATGACACCATCAGTCAATTTATGAGGGACGTTAACAGTCTAGAAAATGTATTTCTTCAAATTTGAAAATTATTTCATTAATGTGTAGAATTTACTTTTGAGTATCCATTCCCCTCTTTTTTTTCCACCTAAAAAATTTTTTAATGCTCTTTCCAATAATATAATAAATTTATCTTAATTTAACAGAGTTATGATATTTCTAGAATTACTTGAAGAATTAGAGGATTACAAAAAATTGAACATGCAATTTTGTTGGGATTGGCAATAGAATCCGTTGGTAAATTAAGGGAAAAGTTATATTGTAACCGTTATATTACGTATCAGATTTATAGCAGAACCTTAATGTGCTTTGTAGGCATTTGGAGTGTCAAACTTACTCTCGTCGCCAATATTTTTGTAGTAGTTGACTGCCAAGCTACCACTAAAGCCTCCTTCGTTTATATCCCCATGTAGGTCGAGGCAAGTACAAGAAAGACAAGAGAGTGAAGGTGGCCATGACGGTCATTCTCCTGATAATCTACTTTATAATAAATCAACTCTTCTACATGTTCGACAAAGTGGCGAGAACGTTCATCTTCGCCAAACTCATTCTGGCCCTCAAAATCTTCGTAGTGGTTAAACTCTTGGAGCTGAAGCGGTACCTGTGGTGGGTGAAGGAGGAGAAGAAGGAATGGGAGCCGCATAGCGAGGTTTCGTTGCACGATCACCACTATGACGAACACGGTCCTCCAGAGTATTACCCGCATGACCATTATGGTCCCCCGAGCCACCACGGCTGGGGTTGGCACTCTAGGTCCGGTGCGGACCCTCACATGCAAGCGTACAACGCTCAAATGCCAGGGTCCGTTCCACTACCCCCTTACCCCCCCTACACACCCGATCCCCCCACAAAGCACTACAAAAAACGCTAGGAAATCACGCTCCACATGAATTTTAGTTATACGAATGGATGACATCATTACTAACCGACTGTGGTCGCGGAGACAACTGAGATTTGTCTATAACCATAGCGCAGTCTTTATACATCATTCATCTAATGGCCATTTTGCATTTCTTCCACATTTTGTTCAAATTTGGATTTTAGTGGGATTAGAGTGCACAGTTTGGAATTTATGGAGTTGACTATTGAAAAGTAATAAGTGCAAATACATCTCACTCTGAAAAAATTATGTAAATTTGACGTTAATAGAGTCAATTCAGGGCTGGTAATATTGAAGAAACCATAAATTGTAGCTGTCAGCGCTTTTGAAATGAGTTTTTCCCTTGTAGAAGTTGAGATTTGTTCATGGTCAGCCAATAATGTCCACCTGAACATTTAACTTTGATATAATTAATGCAAAAGAGTTCTGAACTATTAATTTCTCAAGGGTTGGGAACGTGTTAAAACTTTTGCATTAAATTGCGTAGAATAATGAATTAAAACTTCTTGCAAAAGTTGATCCGTGATTAACCGCTATAACGTGATAAATGCACTTCTTTTATTTCACGCTTGAGAAAAGGAAAATGCGATAGTGTAAATATGGCCTGAATAGAGTTCTGTCCATCTTAACTTGTGTCACAATTCCTCGAACAACTTGTGGCAAAACTCTTTATCTTCGTCTCAAGATCTCCATACGAAACATGACATTTCAAAGTCATGATTAACTCAAATGCTACTAGTTATTGTTAAATTTGTCATCCGTACGTCATAACTAAACCTACTCGAAACCACCTCTGTACCAGATTTGAGGATATATTAAACCTTCTCAAGTTTTGGTACAGATGTAACGAAAACATTGGAACAAAGTCTAATGATGCTTTTGAAACAATCTTAAATTTTCTTAAATCTCCTACTAAAACCTTAGAAAATCTCGATATTATCGAGTAATTACATTTCAATAATGGAAAATATCATTTCCACAAAAAATTTTGATCTTTTCTAAATCAGCCATTTGTTACTATGGATTTGTGGATGTGGCATCATTGCCTTATGGCCTTCAAAGAAGAAACCCTAAGAATAAAGCATCTTCAAATCAACGGTCCTATTGAATTTCTTGAAGGACTATAACGGTCTAATAATTTATTGATTAATCTAAAATCATATCCCATAAATCATTACATGGGTTGTATAGTTTTGTTTCATGTCGTGCCAATATTTATTTATTTAACTCGCTGATATGACATTTTATTCAAAATTTGAACGCAATATCAAAATAAAGAAAATCAAAATGAGTTTCCCATGTTTTTGCTCACTGTTGCTAGTCATTTGCACATGTTCCGACAGAAACCATGAAAATTGTACGAATTCATCATTTTTGGCGCTATTGGTTCCGAATTCCAAAATTACGAAACTAGATGGTACAACAGAACTTAACACTATCAAACAAATATCTTAACAACAACATTTTCAAGCACCCTTCTTCATTTCCATTCGGAAATATTACAAATCTTACTGATGATACCGAAGATATCATAGAGGTGATCCATGTTGCGAAGCCTTGCAGAGTTGACTCATCTCCTTCTGGACCCCAGCATCTTTTAGTATCTATAATGATAACTCATAGTCCGTCCATTATAAAGGGCAGATTGTGACCGAACTCAAGGAGGTTGGTTGTTTGCACAGATCATCACGAATAAAACGAAAATTTCGCCCCTCACCCATTATTGACATTTGTGGAAAGAATTTTATCTCGTTTTTCCAATAATTTTTTTTAAGTTTATTATTTGCGACTTTTTTCTTATGAGACTGGCATGTCAGATTTACGCTTTCTTGGGAACAAGTCACACTGTGCCGTTTATATTTTGGATGGAATATCATTCAATTTAATCAAAATACAGAAATTGTTAATGTTGAATGTATGTCCATGTGCTTTATAAAGCGGTGCGCAAATTCTTGTTTGTCATGCATGAT